>JAPYZR010002786.1:0-15841 GCA_030522945.1 Trichopria nigra
GGCGGAGGGGAGAAGTTTTGAAAATGTTCATTTTCAATGGAATTGTGTGGATGTGTATGGAGCGAATGTGACTTGTCATATCAAGTTTATAAACTTATATAGCACTCTGAGTGAATAGTCAGTGTGTATATATAGTTAGTGAGGCCCGCCCGAAGCGCCGAACATGGTCAGCTACGCGCGGCAGCGCGCCAGGGGTCGAGGGGGCGGAGCCCCCGGTGGGGTTGGCGGCCGAAGGCCGCAGGGGCGAAGCCCTTAGTTGATTCTGTAAAATAGAACAGTTACCGACCGAGCTTTTCACCCAATAAAATTATAAATAATAAAATGATAAATAATAAATCCTTTAAAATTAAAACTATAGCTTTCGGAAACAAGTCAAGAATATGTATAGAAACAATTTATTTCCAAAAATGGTAACTTGAAAAATGTAACATAAGATTTTCACTGAAATTTTGTTTTGTATACTTTCATACGTGTCTTACATATGTGAAATCACCCCATATATGTACATTGTACATATAATTGAAGAGGGATTCAAGTTTAAGAAATGGGATTGAATGGGATTAAAACCATCATTAGTGAAACGTCATGATTGGTTGATATATATAACCCAATCATGTAATTTCTCTAACTTTTGAATTACAGCGGTGTATACCGTTACAGAGTCCTATAATTTTGAGAAAACGTTCCAATAATTTTTTGTTTATATATATGTACTGTATATTTCATGTTTTGAGGTTAGGTCGTTAACTGTTCTAACGGTTCTAACTTTAGAAATCCCCTGCAGGGGATTCCTAAATAATGTAATAATGTAAAGAGGACCTAAGCAATCTTAGGAGTTAGGGTTCATGTTAGACATGCAAAAGAACTCACCCTTAATCTATGCGCTAAAGTATGTATACATATGTAGACGGTTTCACCAAACCTCCCCAAATCCCAATAAATTTTCCCTCTATATATGCCTCGTGGTCGGAGGAATCATCATAGGAATACATAATTCGATAGAGTGTCGATGGCCATGAAGCCACCGCCGGTTCCCGACGTCAGAAAAATGTTCAAAACTTAGCGAAAACCAGTAATTTGCAAGTTTTGTATTCGAGCGACAAGCATCGAATTTAATTTACTTATAGTGTTATTCGTTTGATTTTCGCGTCTATGTATTGAGAAAGCATAAATTCTTACAGTCAAAATAGGACGTACATTGTTATATTTATTGAAACTAACTTTTGTAGGTTGGTATAACAAACTCACGTGTATTAAGTAACGTACTTCATGGTTTCTGGTATGTACTTCAAAATATATATACTAAAAATGTAAAAATCCACAAGTTCGGCATCATTTTAATCATTGTTTTCTTCAGGTTTGGTCGGTTTGGTAAGAGATTCGGCGTCCATAACCTTACCTGTGATTAAATGTGTTTTTGATTAGAGACATGAAGGAGTTAGAAGAATCAAATTGTGAGGTAAAAAACTTATGATACACAAATACACGTTTAATCGTAAGTTAAAAACAGTGATTTTGCTGCTTATTAAAAAGTGAACAATACTATCGTCTAGGCTTCTTTGCATACATTTGTTACTGTGATTTTATGTACCATTGTATTTTTAAGATTTTCATGAGGATTATAGTAATGACAGACAAATCATTAGTTCATTTGGTAATGTGATTTTGCATTTTAATTACATGATAGGGAACTATTTTTATACGAGTATTATTTGGTTCACTTATCAGTAAGAGTATAGTTTACAACTTTTATAATTACATTAAAATATAATTATATTAAATACGTCATGTTCTTGAAATTTATCTTTGAGTATTTTATATTATAGATCCTTAATGCTGATGTGTTACTGTTAAATTTACAGCATTTTTGGAATTTACACTAAGAAGTTTTGAATGGAAAAATTTTTTTTTTCAAATTATTAGTTGAATAGTTGGTGTACATTATTATGATTAGCATTAAAATACTATCGATGTAAATTATTATTTACTTGAAAGGCTTTGAATTTCAAAACAAATCTTATCAATTAACTTATAATCTAGTACATAAGTAGAAAATTTAATAGTATTGTAATAATTTTAAATTCCAGGTTCGCAATACAGTAGAATTACAAGTCGCCGCTTGGGATCGCTTAGATGGTTCAATAATCGAAGAAGAATCCTTGCCCGATTCGAATCAATTGCCACGAGTTCAACGCTTTGGCGGCTTTTTGGACGATGGCTGCAAGTTCGGATGGATAAGTCGTGAAACTCGGTTGATTATCATCAATGTAAAAAATGGCGAATGTATCGGCTCATGGAATTTCAGCGATAGAATTTCATGCGTTACTCCTTTTCCGGTTC
The DNA here is from genome assembly GCA_030522945.1 of Trichopria nigra. Classification (NCBI taxonomy): domain Eukaryota; kingdom Metazoa; phylum Arthropoda; class Insecta; order Hymenoptera; family Diapriidae; genus Trichopria; species Trichopria nigra. The sequence continues at coordinate 2,341 of JAPYZR010002786.1, forward strand.
AAGCAGGCCAAGTTCCATTGATCCTCGTCGGATTAGATAATGATGCTAACCGAATCAAGGATTCCGTGGGACTGCTGTGTATCTTCGATTGCTCCACCTCACGAATTCTTAGAACAATTCGAGTTAGTACATTTAATATACTTTTGTAAATAAGACTTATATAACATTTCAGTTATTATATAAAATCTCGAAGAATTAAATAAATCTTTAGAAGTACTTTGGATTCGCTCAATATTTAAAAACAAGCTTGAAGAATTGCAATAAGAAGTTAATTAATAAATCTGGAAGACTACAAATTTCTACAGATTCTGTCAGATCCCTAAAAGCATTGCTAGCAAATTTTAAACTCTAAAGGGTAGTAAATAACATGTTTACATGTTTTTAAAAATTTCTAAGTAAATTATCTATGAATTACATTAAGTAATTAAAATTTGCAAATTTTTGTAGAGATGGTGATTTGTCTGTTTCAGGGTATATTTATCACTGCTCGTTTAATCGAAATATTATATGAACACAAACTAACAAATATAAACTACTTGTACTAAAATATTACTTTTAAATGTGTTATGAATGAATATTTAGATGCCTGCAGGCGTGGAACAAGCTTGCGTAGTGCACGGAGGTACAGAATGGGAAGACTATATCGAAAAGAGAGCAGATTCGATTCTGCCAGACAATTCTGGGCTGGTATGTGTTGCTCTACGAAATTTGCAACACATAATGATAGACTTGTGCCGTCCTTTATGGGAGAACTCGGTAGAAAGCGATGTTCCTGCAGAGTTAGAGCTGCCTTCTTCGGTATCTCCCAGAACGAACTCAAAAACGAGATATGAGAAACAGAAACATCCGGCACGACAATTAATAAATAGCAGTAAGCATTGCAATCCAATTCAAAGAAGAAAACTGATTGTTAACTTTAATACATCTTTTAAAAATATTAACTTGATTTTCAAATAAAATAAACTTTACAAGATTTTAAAATAAAATTATAAAAGTACAAAATAATTTATTGTGTATTATGTGTTTATCATTCCAGGATTTGAGCAATTTATTGGCTTTGACCGAGAAGAGTTTGAGTCCACACCTTTATATGACGAAAAACTCACCAATGTACTAGTCAGCTCAAAGAAAATCGGTTGCATAATATCCGGCTGCCTGGGTCGAGTGATCATTTGGCAAAATGATGGTACAATTGGTTGGATAAGTCCCATTCTGGATGAAAACATGTACGTCACTCATGCAGCATTAATGGAACCGACCGATGACCCGAGACCTTTCTACTACCTATGGGTCACCTGTCAAAACGAATCTTCACAAATGTCACCAGTGCTCAAAATGTTTGCAATGTTGTTTGAGAGGAAATACGCTGACAAAGGAACAAGCCTGTATTTCAATTCGGACAATGAACCAAGTTTGAAATTCGAGTTGGAACTCGAGGAAGGTGAAAAGATTCATGGTTTATCAGCCATTGAAAGAGCAAACGGAAATCAGGAACCCTCTGATTCAGGTATCAAGCATGGCGAAGACAGTTTGCTTCTAATCAGTACTGACGAGAGAATGTTGCTATTTGATTTGAATCGCTGGTATAAGGAACAAATGCCACGAACTATGGCAGAGTGTCGAAATCCGAACAGTGTCATGTCTAGCTATCGAGCAAAGTCGATGCAGGAACCATTAGCTTGTAAATATTTCCCTTCTTCTTTGCGAGAATTTCCATGCAAAGGTCCAAGCTCTCCAGAGGAGTTGTTTTATCCAAATTCTTTATCGATAGAATGGGTGGAATTGGGTCCAACTTGTTTGACCTTTTGGCTCGCTCGTGGGGTTCAAGCAGAGTTGTTGCGCGAAATCATGGTAGCTGGACCAATCTTGCTTATTCAGCCTTCGGAGATCTATCAAAAGTGTCTAGACGCAGGACTCGTTCCTTTCGATTCTTCACCAGAGTTCCATGGGCGGCAGTGGGATATAGTCACTGAAGATAAAGCGATGCAAAGAGAAATGCTGCTGTCTTTGTGTCTAGAGCAGAGGTGGGCGAGTTTTTTGATCAAATGCGTGAGAGATTGGTCGGACGGCAGTGCTTCATATTTGTTTCCTGAATTTCTAAGGTGGGGAGTACAAAGAGCAACAGAAATCAAGCTGATCGCTGATAGACTCTGTGTGCCTATGTTCGATCACTCTGGAACCGGAATTGGAGAAAGCGAAATCAAAACTCTTCGGTTCTGCTGCCAGCAACTTGAATGCCTGTCAAACGTGGTCTCTCAAATACCTAATGATGTAGAAACGGAATCGTCTGAGAAGCAACGAAGAGCATTAGGTCACATCGCCATTTACCTTCAAGTCCTTCTGTGGTTCTACGATGTTGGTCTGCTACCCGAGTCTCATGAACTCGACCAAACGCCTCTTCAAATGTCACTATCTCAGAGGATACCATATCCAAAAGAAAAACTGGTTGCATTTTATGAAGAAAAACGGGATCAAGCAATTTCCAATGGAGAGGAATCTTTGTTCATTGATAAATTAATAAGCATAGAGTGCCCTGTTCTTAAATCTCAATGGGAAAGAGAATGTGGAAGTCCAACAAAATCAAGAGAAAGGTATCCACCTCCCTCTCTACAATCATTACTTAGGAGCTTCTTAACCGACTGTTACAAACCTGGTCAATTGGAATTCGAAGAAGCAGAGCACAAGCACCAAATTACGATTTACCTTTTGATGGACTTGGCAATGTTGCTTCAGGGCTCGTATCCCGGAGTTGATCGACTGATCAAATACCCGTCTGCGTTTAAACTCAATCCCGGTTTGATTAAGCTTACGCAAGCATTTTGGTTATTGGATCACGAAGATTATTCAGGATTCTTTGATACGATGACTGGGCAATTGATCACGGATAGTGAAGTCAAAGACTGGCATCACAAGCTCGTCGTTGATACGCTTTTACGTAACAATCGACACAAATTGGCTCTAACATATTTACGTGTGCAAAAACCTCCACTATCATCCTTTGAAGACCGAAGCAACATTATAGGATTGTCTGTAGAACTCGGCTTGCTGCAGTCCGCCTTTCACCGGCGTCCGCCCTCACATTATTCACAATTGCTGACTCGATTTTTCCAAGCTTGCAAAACTCATGGTAAGCTAGGACAAATCTTGCACCTTGCGCTAGATGCCGAAGAAGAAGAAGCTTTCGTCGAGTTTCTCCGCCAAGGTGGATGTGAAGAGACGCGATTATTGTATTATCTTCAACGATGTCGACACTCTGAAGCTAGCGACGTATACTCTTTCGAACGTAAATCGTTACTCTCGGCATCGAAAATCAAGCCAATTTCTTTAAAGATGTTAGGAGCGTACAACGCAACGTTACCTGAAATCACCAAAAAATTCGCTACAAGTTTAACGAAAAAACGTTTAGAATCTTCAGACCAGGACTCCAGGTACCCAAGACCAATGTCTCACAGAAAGAGTAACAGAAACGATGTTCATGAGATGGCAGTGGAAAAAGTTAGAGAAACCTACCTCGGCTCTATGGAGAAGACATACTCAGTGCCTTTCTTAGGAGCTCCATGTTCAGCTTTATTGTCATTACGGAATACTTGCTCAAGCAGCGATGCCAATGCAAATTGTGTACTATTTCCTGAGAAGAAACCGATGAAGAGGTCACATGATCAAATGCAGGAAGGTCAAATCGATGAAGAGAAGACCGACAGTAAGCGAAGGAAGTTGTCCTCCGTCGATGATGGCAGCATGAGTTTAGTTTGTAACACACCATTGGTTAAACGAAAAACTCGAGTAATGGAAAACATCGGTATAGAAACTCCTCATTCGATTCTCAAGATTCGACAGATGATACGTCGCTGCTCGAGATCTCCATCTATTGAATCTTTATCTGAGAAAGACGGCATGGGTAAAAAATATGAAGGTGAGGCAAGGCCTGCCAGACAAATTAGTTTTGGTATTGACAGAGTCATTGACGATAGGATGCGTTCAAATGCAATGGAAGACGAAGACAGTCGCAACGACAGCATACAAACAATCCAAGAAGAAGAATCTTTCGACAATGAAGAAAACGATGATCTATACTCAAGTCCGGTTGTTGAATCGAAACTGAAAGAAAGTGCCATTTTTTCTGGCAAAAAAGTCCTTTTCGATACTCATTCACAAGAAGGTCTAAGAAAGAGTAATATACTTCCGTATCAGTCATCAGCACAAGAAGGAAGAAAAAGTATGTCTCCAGTTCCCAACTCTGATGTTCCCAAGCAATCAGGTCAGATGACTCCAATATATTCTGCATCTATCTTGTCTGCGAACTCCAGCGTAGAAATCATTTCAGGGGACAGTCCGATGAGCATTAACAATAATAATGAAACCCATTGTGAAGATGACCAAACCTTCATGGAGGTCGATGATTATGGTTTGGACAAAGCTTCGGTAACTTCCATTCAATCAAAAAGTACTGAAGTTGTAGACGAAGAATTTAGTAATAGAGTTCTTGACATGGGAGAGTTTGAAGCAAAGGAAAATGAGGTGGACAATGCCTGTTCCAGTAATTATAGCAGTCAACAAAGCTCTGAAAATTCACTGGCAATGGTAAAGGAAGCCGAGAATATTGAACTTGAAAGTCAAGACAAGTGTGTTGGAAATAGCATAGAGTATAGTGTAGAAATCAGTATAGAGTCCAGTGTCAAAAATAGTATAGAGAGTAGTGCAGAAAATAGTACAGAAAACACGAAAGAACACAGTGATGAAAATAGTATGGACTACAGTGAAGAATACAGTGCATCAGATAGTGATGTAAGCGTTGAAGGAGTTGTCAATGAAGTGCTAGAAGATGATAGTTTAGAAGAAGATGCCGAAAGTAGCAGGCATTCAAGTATAGAGAACAGCGAAGTAAGTGTCATCGATTTAGAAAGTAGTGAAGTAGACGAAGAAACTAACGAAAAGTCGAATTTTGGTAAATTTGATTTCTGTCATACGGAGGAGATTGAGGAAATCAATTTGACCGACACAGATGATGAGTGTCTTGGAGAAAGTGGAAAAGAAGATACAGACGAAAGCGGAAAAGAAGATATAGTAGAGAGCGGACAAGAAGATATAGAAGGAAGCGGAAAAGAAGATATTGCAGAGAGCGGAAAAGAAGATACAGAAGATAGTGGAAAAGATGATCTGGAAGGAAGTGATAAGACAGATACAGAAGATAGTGGGAAAGATGATTTGGAAGAAAGTGATAAGGTAGATACAGAAGTAAGTTGCAATGAAAATTCAGACGCAAGTGGAATAGCAAGTATAGAAGAAAGTGAAGTAAATTCTGAAGTGTCCAATGAAGGAATAGCAGAACATGTTATAGAAAGCAAGGAAGAAATTAATGAAATTTTCAAAGATGCTGAAAAAAGTGAAAAACTGTCTGAAATGGAAAATAATGAATTTACTAAAGAAAGTTCCACAGAACCTGATGAGGAAGAGTTTAAAAGTGTCAATAACTCTTTTAATGTTGAAAACCCTGGAGCGTTGAAAAATCAAGAAATTTTGTATGAAGAAAGTTATGAAATGACTGCACTGCAGGTTGAAGAACGATTCACCTTTGCGAGAGATCCTTCGCAATTATCTGAGATAATCTTTAATATAACTGACGACCTCACTGACGAGTCTCCCGAAGATACACCTGCCGTGAATCTTGAAGAGACGAAAGAGGATGATTACGATATAGAATTAAACGTTTCCGAAAGGGTAACTGATGAAGAAAAAGAACATGTTAAATCTATCAGGCCGGAAAAAGCAATTGCGGAAGACATCCCTGAGATAGCTAATGCCATGGAAACATGCGTTGATGACAATGTACTGGAATCTAGAGAAGATACAGTCAGCGAAGCGATCCAGTCTACAGATGCAGATGTTTCAATGAAACATGAAACAAAGATCATTCCCGACATTTTAGAGATTTCAAAGAAAGCTGAAACGGATGAAGTGATCGATGAAGTAAAAGTCTCAAAAGAAGATGATTCCAAAATGGTTGTTGATGAATCTTCACACAAGCAAGATGTCGAGATGGTTATTGAAGAAAAGTCGTCTATGCCACTAGAAATATATTCTTCTGCAATGGAAGATGTACCTAATATCTCTACACCCACAAATATTAGTGAAATCCCCCAAGAAATGCAATTCGCTGTAGATATCCCAGAAAATACGGAAACACCAAGTGGAATAACTCCAAAAGACACTTTGGATCATTCAATTGATTCAGTTTCACCAAATACCAGAAATCAAATGTCATCTTCGTTGCAACCTAGTAATACGTCTGTTGAAATTACTACTCCAGATACAAAAAGTGTTGTAGATATTTTGGAAAATACGTCAAAAACTCGAACACGAAGGTCTTCGATGCATGCTCAGCTTTCTGCATTACCGTCTCATCAAATTGATACCAATGCAGAAAAGAACATCAAATCTGCTAATACACCAAGATCTCTAGCTAGAACTCGAAGATCAACCTCGGTACAACCTCAACCTTCCGTTTCATTGCTTATTAGTAGAATAACGGATGAAAAACACATAGATTCACCGGTGAAAACACCAAGAGGAAGGCCCCGAAGGGCATCTTCGCTTCAACCCCAGAATCCCGCTTTATCTCCTACTCTAGTACTAACTCCACTAGAGTTGACACCGAAACTAAAAAAGAGAGGGAGACCTTCGTTGCAACCCCGAAAGCTACCATCACCGTCGATTCCCGAGGACTCTGAAGTCTCGCATGAAAAAGATATTGACGAGTTATCGTCGCATTCGGATGACATTCGTATGTCAATGACACCAACAACTAAAGGTCGTGGGCGGAAATCAACGTCCAAAACATTAGAACGAACGCTCTTTGCTTCGGTGACCAACAATGATGGTACTCCCCTAGCTGATACTTCTCTCAGAAGAAGTACAAGGAGAGCAGTGTCTGTACAAAAAGAAATTTCTGAGCAGCTAATTGAGCCTCAAAAGTCTACATCTGTCTCTCCACAGCAGAATCCGCAAGACATCAGTATAAACACCGAAGATACATCAATCGTCAAAGGTAAGAATATGTATGCAGTAGTAAAGATTGCAAAGTATATCATAGAAATAATTTCACTATAATCGAGTTAAATTTAAAAATTTAATTTTTGTGTGTGCTTGATGAAATTTGTTTTTTAAAGCAGCATTTCCCAAATTCGTTTTTACACACCAATGTTAGTGTGTAAAGTTAAAAAGTGCTGGATTAAAGCGTATAGTGTGCAACTAAAGTGTACAATGCGATTTGCCGCTGCAAGTGGGCACTATTTGTAAATTTATTCACGTAATTTATATTTGTTTGAAAAAGGCAAAAGAGGTAAGCGAGGGGCTTCTGTATCAAAAGACTTGGAGAAAACTATTGGGCTGACAACTACCAGAACGACAAGAGGTTCATCGGTAGTGAAAGATATCGTCAACAATGAAGAAAAAGTTGGAGAACTAAAAACTACAAGAGCAACAAGAGGTTCATCGGTATCGAAAGAAGCCGTCATAGAAGAAGGAAAAACTGTTGTAGAACCAAAAACTAAAAGAGCGACGAGAGGTTCATCGGTATCCAAAGAATCCGTCATCGAAGAAGGAAAAACTGTAGAACCGAAAGTTAAAAGAACAAGAGGTTCGTCAGTGTCAAAACAAATTATCGCAGAAGAAGATAAGACTTCAGAGCAAAAAACGACAAGGAAGACAAGAACTTCGTCGGTATCGAAAGAAAGTAACGATGAAGAAGATGTTACTTTAAAGGTCACGACAAGAAAACTCCGTGGCAGTTCCATACCGAAAGAAGTCAATTCATCCTCTAATATCAGCAAATCCCTGAGATCGAAAAGATCTAGTAGCATGGCTAAAGAAATCACTGCAGAACCGGAACCGCTGAGCAGAATCTCTCATGTTTTGGAAGGAGTAACCGGAAGTCCGGCGACCAATACTCGAAGTCACCGATTGTCCATCCCGTCAATTCCGGAAGAAGTGGAGGAAGAAGTTCCAGTAGACACTAAATCTAAGGCACGCGAAAGACGAGCCATTAGCGTCGACCATGTGCCGAATCGCGCGAAACGCATTACTCGCAGCATCCTGGCTAAAAGTGTTATCACCGAAGATGTTATTCTAGAAGAGCCTACGAGTTTACAAAACCTCAAGAAGCCTGCTCGTCGGAAGAGAACGTCATCTGCGAGCAGCGCTCCAGAAATAAGGAAAGAAGAGGATGTCGAAGATGCTTCAACAAAAACCACCAAGCCAAAGAGAAACCGGAAGGTGTCTCAAAGCAATGACAAGAGTGAAAGTTACTTATTTTCGCTGCCGGATGAAGCTTCAGAAGTTCATTCGGATGAAAAAGGTAAGTTCTTTTTGTACTTTCATTCTGATTCCGTTGCAATAATTTCTATTTTTTTTCTTGTGCAGATATTGGTCAGACGCCTAGCTTCAAATTTTCGCAGCCGCATAACACGAAATCACAGAAGTAAGTGGAATCCGCGCAACGTCTTAGGTATCGCTACACCGCTCCTCCGCCATAAAATTAATCTTTCGGTAATTTGCTTTTCGCCAATGTCCAAGAGCTTGACGAAGATTGCTCAAAATGGTGATACTTTTGCAGATTCATATCGCCTTTCACAAAGGAGGAATACACGACTTCAGATGAGATAATTTCTGCCTCAAAGCCTGACAAAATATCGAGTCAACGCGTTACTTACCGACGTCCCAGAAACAAGTTTGTACTGACTAAACACTCCAAGTAACCATCGTTAAAGTTTCTTTTTTTATAGTGGTTTTTCAAACTTTTCCAAAAATACATGTATCATATCGTTGTAAATAATTTATTGGTACACCGTATGTTGGGTGAATAAAGTGGGTGTAAGCTGAGTAAAATCTGAGCATATTCTCCAGTCACCGAGACTCGTATATCAAAAGTACTAAATTATTCTTTATAACTGTATAGTCTATGCATCGCTTGTATACTTTAAAACTACTCAAAGCTTAACAATACTTAAAAATAATACTTAAAAGGTATACCAACGAAGGCTTCCGCTTGCAGTTTTACACGAAAGCGAATTTTACAAGATCTTCGATCTTTGGCAGTATTGTCTCTTGTAATGAACTTTCGTCGCTCGAGCTCATTAAAATCGTATCTTATATCTATAAATAGTAGAGGCAAGATAATATCTTAATATTGATATTCATGCTTAATCATGATCGCAGGCCCCATGTGTGAAGGCACAGCTGGGTTTGTATCGATCCGTCTCTTTTGGGAATTATCGTTTATTGCTGCTTGCAACCATCTTTTACCCGGCGTTTGTGTTTCTCCTCTGGCGTCTGGGTAGGAGATTGAATTTGGTTGCGCCGCTGACCTTGGATGGGCATATAACAAGGAGCTTCTTCTTCTTCTTCTTCGCCCATCAACTCTTGGGTAGGTGTTGGTAATACGTAACTCAGACCCACTGCACTGCTGGAACCAGTGGAAGAAGTGCAATGAGCAGTCCCATTGTATGTGGGATCGATCATGGCAGCTACGTTAGGCACATCCTTTGATTCATCCTCAGACTCATCGTATTCACGGATTTCCTCGGGATCTGAATACCGACTATGACTCTGGCTTGATCGAGACTTTGTTGTTTTGACATCGAGTTTATCTGGTCTTTGAGGTCTCTCAAGACTGCCGCTTACATCCAAATCTTCATCAAAACTCTGTTGCTGTAGTTTCAATTGTTCACGCTCCTGCTTCTTTTGTTTAGCCCTTATGCGCGCTCGTCTCAATTTGGCGCGTTCCTTCTCGTATAACATGCGAGCGAGTTCCGCATCTTGAGCTTCCATTGCAATTTTGTGGTCAAGACTTATTTGGTCGTCGATTGGAAGTCCATCTGGGTTATCAACCGCACTGGCTTCTTCTTCTTTCTGCAGCTTTCTTGCCAACTCCTATATGTATCATTTAATTATTTTCAATTTCAAATTCAATAATAATATCGTCTTTCCCAACAATAATACCGATACCTTATCTCTTTCTTCCTGTATGTGCCGCTGAATCTCCACTTGAGCTTCTAATTGGGCAGCTTCATCGTCCAATCGAAGTTGTAGTCTCATTTGTTCTCGTAGCTCTCTCTCTTTCATTCTTTCTTCCTTTTCCAGTGATAAGGCAATTTCCCTAGCAACGAGAGCATCCCTTTCTTCTCTGATTAGGAACATTGCGACAAGAATGTAAGTCAAATGTTGAGAAAAGAATTTTTACATTATCAAACATACTAACCGTTCTTGGACGTAGTGTTGATAACGTAGAGTTTCCAGCTCCTGCTCGACCCGGGCTTTTGGCACATCTTCGCGCACCTGTGCATTACGCACTTTGTTGCTCGTGTAGTGTTCCTTAACTGAAAACCATCGCAAAATTTAGCCGCTATATCTTTTACATTTGCGACTAAACATAAATACTCACTTTCTTCGTCCTGCAGTCTATAAGCCAGGGCTCCGTCTTCGTGTACCAGCCATTCTCGACACACTGAAAGTTTAAAATACTTTGTTACCTTTAAAGATAACAGTTGGAATAAAGTAAACATACGTATATAAATGTTTTGGCGGAGGTCGAGTTATACCTTGCTCTACTGTAGGATAAATTTTTAAATCCACCTTCTCATTTAATTTTTATTTTTAAAAGAGAACACAATAGAAATTTTTATTAACGTTTCCTGTTTATTTAGTTTTAATTCGATACATTTATGTTATATATATTAGCTGTTGTGAACCATAAAGTGCATAAAGTATCAATCGTGTACCAAGTTTAACGTGTGCAAACGTGCATGAAGATAAATTATAATAGTCACATCCATCAACTATTATTAAAACAGATTGACTTAATGCATATTAGGAACTCAAAAAGTTTGATAGGAAGTTGAGAAACCGATAAGCTTTGAAGCATTATAATTCCAAGTCATTAAGTTCAATTATTATTTAGAATTGTGTAATTTATTTACTGCAGCAGAAAACTTATAAACATTATTAGTTCTGAAAATTTTGGAGTTTGGAGTAAAAATACGGCTTTAGATATACAACTGTTAAAGATTAATTCAATGAATCATTAAATATTAAGAATCCTTATTAACTATTTTTAATTGAAAAGTTAACGTATATCATTGGTATCATCATTGGTACGATCATTGGTATCATCGTTAGTAAACTCCAATTAGACTTCATAGGTTAATAAATCTTAATCATTATTTATTAATTATATCCATAAAAAATTATTGCTTTTAGATATTGGTTTACGACAATCATTCCTAGTTCTAATTTTATCTCGCATTTTTTGTCTATTTTTTATTAAACATTTATAATTGACATAGCTTGTTGATGTAATTAGTCTTAAAATACATTCTTTAAAAAAAAAAAAAAAGAAACGTTAGCAACTAATGAAAAAAGTCCACAAATATTCCGTGCTCCAAATATTATTTATTTACTTTATTCGTTTATTTTTGTTGTATTAATACCTAAAAGTAGTTACTTAATAATTATAATAATAACAATAATAATATCCACTTTATTGACAATATATTATACATTAAATGTGTTGTTTACGTTACACTCATATCGTAATGTATAGTATGGAAAAGTGATTGTAACCAATGTTACAATCATTGAAATTCGCAATGTTGATGAATATTTATGATCTGTGATGAGTCATCGAATACGGAAGTTTGAAAAGTTTATAAGAAAGCCACGTATTATTCAATATTTTACTTTCACATTATTTTCAATCACTTTTAAACTCGATCCGTACATTCTGGCATATTTAATAACAAATTGCGACGAATCCGTCGTCACATTTATAGCAGAAATTTGATTTAAGGGGTCAAATGCAATCCATCAGTTGGCGAAGCGTTTTTGCAAATAAATAAAATTTTCTATTCTTATAAATAAATTTCCGAATGCGATTAACAATGCAACCAAGTATGGTGGTTGTTTTTGTACACCAGCTGGACTCGTTAGGCCATAAAATTACGGAAATTAACGCGCAATTAACTCGCAATTACGGGAATTGAACGCGAGTCGTGGGAAATGCGGAAATTGGAGAAGCCTTATATATATGTATATATATATATTCATTGTACACGGATCGAATCCTTTATTAGATTCGACTCGACGGTATATTATAATCGAAATAGAATTCGCGCAAATAATGCCACTTGACAATATTGAGGTGAATATATGAAGTGAAAGAAAACAACAAAAAAAAGAAAAGAAATAAAGCGAAATTACCTTCGTTGACTCGACCCGCCTTAGGTAAGGCATCACCGTTGATAACCGACTTTGGCATTTCCTTTTGTCCGCGAAATGACGATTTTTCCGGATCCGGATTCCGGTCAATCTCGCGATCTTTACGAAACGCGCACCACTTCGCTACCACCCACCACCTGGCCCCGTAAAACGATTCCGCGAATCCCTTCGGGTGAGTTCGGACGTTGTTTACATTCGTACCGCACTCTCTCCCGCTACCTCCCGTTCTTAAGGTTTCTCCTGCGGCAGCAGCTCGTCGTAGTAGTAAGCTCCATCTTGAATACCAGAGGCGCGCCTGTATTGGTAATCTCCATTGTGTGTCTGATATGCACACACAGACGCAATTCGCGCGCGATGGACGAGCGGGGTACCAATATAAGGGGGACCCTGTCTCCCGCTCCTCTCTTGCATATATATACCCGCACTTATACGGTCATTTCGGCGTCATACATACACACAAACTCTGGATATATATGTATATGAATGCGTATGCATATATAAACGCGCGCGCGCGACACCCAGCAGCATTAAAGTGAATTTTAAAGTGCTGACACACGACCGACGAATGCGTGACGAAAATGGGTAAAGCATTTTTTTTATATTGTTTTTTTTTCCCGCTCTTATATATATTTCGACCGAGAGAGATCTGTGCAGTGAATATAATAAAGGTCGAATCAAAGGAAACGTTATATTGCACTTATTATTATTTCGCAGAATGGAGGAAATTGGAGTCGAATAATATAAGTTTCTTTTTTTCGGGTAAAAGAATGCACTTTAGAAATTTGAAGAAAAGTAATAAAACAACTGATGTTTAGAGGGGTGATTTATCGATATATATGTTACCGCGTTGATGGGGGATATATAAGCTTATTATTACTACATCGCACACCATCTGTTTTTGGAAATTCACACAAAGGTTGCGTTTCTGTAACGCGTTAATCTCTTAAATAAGCTATGTATATAGAAGGATTGAATAGGCAGGTATCAACAGGTGTCGAGTAGACCTCCCCTTATTTTAACTCCGTCCGTTATTTTAAGTTAGCTCCTCCCTCTTTTAACTTTTTTCCCTCATGCGCCTCCCCGCCATTCGGACCATGTGATGTTATGATGGCGTGTTTAACCTCAATTACGAAAATAATATTTGAGGTTTAAAGTAAACATATATATTAGTAATGTTTAATGAATATTATTTTAAATTTAAAATATGTATTATGAGCAAAAATATGAACCT
>JAPYZR010002788.1:0-16094 GCA_030522945.1 Trichopria nigra
AATAAAATATATGTTGATAGCTACCTAAAGCCGCAAGATTGGCGCTTCATCTTAAAAATTGACAAAGTTATGAATTTTTCAAAAATTGCATTTTTTTTTTCTTTTTTTGCCAATATCTTCGAAACTATTTATCCGATTGGATCGCTTAATAGCTCATTTTATTCGTCTTTCAATTCTCTAAAAATCATGATGAATATCATGATGAATACTTTCGATTTTATTCGCAAAAAACGAAAAAAAAGCTACTTTTTCAACTAAATTGTTTATAACAAAATAACTACCCAAAAACTCGACTAGGAAAATGTGCATTTTTCATCGGGTAGGGTTCCCCAACAATGTAGTAAAGCCTACAGATGCATTTCCAGGTACTTAACTATATATATACTTCTTTATGCGGTATATTTGCTTTATTTTATAGTATAATGGAAGATATATCTCTTTATTTAACTATAATGGAGACTTGTTGGGATATAATAAGAAATATAAATAATGTACATATATACAGGGTGTCTCATTTTAATCGCCCCACCGGAATTTTACGGAATCTAAGCCAGACAGAGAAAAATGATGTATATTAGACAAAAGTTGAATAAGGTGTTGATGGACGGGGTCGACGGGGTCATCCAATGGTGTGCCAAAAGGAGGTTGACCTTGAACTCGATTCTCAAGGTTTGATCAAGGTCAAGGTGATTTTTAAAAATCTGAATACCTATACATTTGACCCCTGGATTTGAAAAGAGCGAAAAATTTTACGTTCAAAATGATATTTATTCAACAAGCTCTCCGGCATAGAGGTTGGGAACAGCAAAATGTTACCTTCTCGTATATATATTGCATCGAAGTACTATTGTGTGTGTATATATATATATATATATATATATATATGCAGATATAGAGATATATTTGATCCAGATTGGAGTATTTGGAGTAAGCATTCGTCGTTTATTTCCTCGATAAATTAACGAAATACAATTTTCTTTTTAATTTTATAGTAACATTACATAAAGATTGTGGATCTCGACCGGTAATTGGTCGATTCAAAAAATAGGACTGCGGTAACCGTTAGATTCGGTATTTTTTCAATAATTTTTGAGCCATTAATGAATACATACTATAATTTGACAGTAGATAACCCTAACAGCAAAATTGATCAATCCCCAGGAAATATGCTGAAATGACGGATGCTGCACATATGCTGTTATTTTGTTTATCTGCATATATATCTTTTTGCTATCTGATAAAGTTGTGCGTGCCTAAAGTTTTTCGTGATAACATTTTTTTGCCTTTCCCCCCATATCACTTCAGTACGAACATATATATATACATCCCAAGAACTAATCAGATCTAAATTATGAGCCATAATTACATTATGTAATCCACGAAAGTTTTTTGTGCCTATTTTCGTTCGTGAGCTACATCACGGACAGAAATATGTGTATCCTATTTGTAGATCTTTTATTATCTATATATAAAACTATTTTCTCTGGACATTTCATGATAAAACACACACGCACACATATATTATGTGTATGGTCGTTTTTTTTCGAGTGACCAAATTCAATACTTCGATCCGTATACCTACTTCGAAAAATACTTCAAACAAATATAAAAAAATGAGAAATTCTTTAAATTCTTTAAATTTTTAAAATCTATATATATAGAAAGTACAAACATATAAAAAACATTTAAAGTAATGAATCCTTCAAATTAAAGGACAAGTATAGAATTCAAATGAATAGAAATGTTTTGAAATGCCGATTTAAATGCGCTTTTTCGATTACTGGGTGCCGCGTATATTTTTACGTTTTTAAAATTTCTCATTTTTTGGATTCGTATATATTGGATTCATATACGTTTTCAAAACGATTAAAAGGTATATATATATTTTAGGATTTTTCAGA
The DNA here is from genome assembly GCA_030522945.1 of Trichopria nigra. Taxonomy (NCBI): domain Eukaryota; kingdom Metazoa; phylum Arthropoda; class Insecta; order Hymenoptera; family Diapriidae; genus Trichopria; species Trichopria nigra. Next base: position 1,902 of record JAPYZR010002788.1, read on the forward strand.
TTTAATTATTTATGGAACCTATCGTAATATTTTTTATTTAACAAATTATATTGTAATTATACGTATTAATATTTTGGAGAAATTATATTTTTGGATTTGAAAACTTATTTCGAAATAAATAATATCTGTAAATTTTATTACTAAATAGATGAATCAAATTTATTGTTATTTGAATTTCATTTAGTTTTCGTCAATTTTTTAAAGCATATATTTCGGAGCATCATTCTTTATTACTATCTATATATATATAGTGTTTATTATTAAATTTTATTAAATTAATTAAGACTCTTTATTCTTGTTGTAACACACGTTATTTATTTATTTATTTCACCTGTAACAAACAAAAAAATAATATATTATTATATATAAATATGTAATTTGGAATTAAAATTTTGTTGTTCACATTGATTCGTTGTGATTGACGCGACGCAAATTCATTATCAATAAAAAAAAGAAAAGAAAGAATAAATTTATTCAATCAATGTCCGTTATAGTGTTTATATCTCCAATTTTTTTTTTTTTTCTTTTTTTTTATATATATTTAAGTGTACATATATTTAATTGGTATCTATATATATATTTTTTAATGATGTGTATGTGGGAAGGCGCACGTAAAAATTAAGGTTTAACAGGAAAAGGAAACGGAGGCATTGACGGAGGTTCGATAATCATGCGCGTGAAAACAGAGTACTGTATATACACGCACTTGATAATAGATGTGTGAGTTTCCTATATATATGATACATATATCTAACAGGGCCGTCGTCTGTGTTGGTGACATTGAAGCTCAGTTTCGTGACCGAATCGTCAGGATTGCGTGAGGTAGTCATAATCTGAGCTGTCTGAGATACAAGTTATCTGACTAGAATTTCGTCGTATACGTGTATAAAAATCTGAATTAATTTCTAAAAATGGCACGCAAATTTTTCGTTGGTGGAAATTGGAAGATGAATGGATCCAAATCAGATATCGACAAAATCGTTGCATTCCTGAAAACTGGACCACTTGACCCGAATGTCGGTATGTTAAAATTACTTGGTCTACATTCATGACTCCCTAATTATTTTGGCTGATTATAAGATAATGAATATTCTGCATTTCCATCGTATACAATATTTTTTAGAAATAAAAAATTTTCTTTTTTTAGATGTATGTAAAAAATTATTATATAAAAAACGTTATAGGTAAAAGTGTAACATTTTAATTTTAAATCAATTTTAGAGGTTGTCGTCGGCGTTCCTTCCATCTACTTAAGTTATGTAAAGGGGATTTTACCGAACAATGTCAGCATTAGCGCACAAAATGCGTATAAAGTTCCAAAAGGAGCATTTACTGGAGAAATTTGCCCAGCAATGCTGGTAGATAATGGTATTCCTTGGGTTATCCTTGGTCACTCTGAACGCCGAAACGTTTTTGGAGAAACTGATGAGTTAATTGCTGAGAAAGTTGCACATGCTTTAGAAGTTGGAGTTAAGGTTTGTATTAATATTTTAACAAATTTTCTTTAGCATGTAAGTCAGCAATTAAATATGTATATATACATGTATATATGAATGCACGAAAGACGTACGAAAGGTTCGAATTGCTCTTTTGTTGCATTTCGCGTGCATCCTGATTCCTACCCCAGCATACATGTATATATATATATATATATAGAATTATAATATAATTTCTGTGAGTCGTTTTTTAATGAGCAAGAAAGTATATGCTCAAAGAGCCACAAATGAGTCTTACATCGTTACATTTTAAATTATTAAATAGATTTTAATGCATTTGGTGCAAAAATATTGTGACTGTGAGAAACAATAAAAATAACTATATAATTTAGTACATATATACTTAAGTTAATAAAATACGTATGAAAAAAAAAGTTTTGTGGATTAAAATGGAATATTTTTTTCCTAAATTTGTTTAGGTTATTGCATGTATCGGAGAAAAATTAGAAGAACGTGAAGGAGGAAAGACTGAAGAGGTTGTTTTCAGACAAATGAAAGTTATATCTGACAAAGTAAAGTCTTGGGACAACGTTGTTGTAGCCTACGAACCAGTGTGGGCAATTGGAACGGGTAAAACTGCAACACCTCAACAAGCCCAAGAAATACATGATAAATTAAGAGAGTGGTTCGCTAAGAATATTAGCAAAGAGGTTGCAAATTCTATTAGGATTATTTATGGAGGTTCCGTAACAGGAGGTAATTGTCACGAGTTGGCAAAAGAAAAGGATATAGATGGTTTCCTTGTTGGTGGTGCTTCATTGACTCCAGATTTTGTCAAGATTGTTAATGCAAAAGTTTAATGTAAAATTGTTATAAAATTATGTTTCTTGTAAAAATGTCCATCAAAGTAATAAAATTGTTAGAATTGAGGAATTATTTTTTGCTCTAATTTTATTCTGACTATCGTTTTGTATAGCTAGACTGTACAAATAGCTTATGTATATAATCTTTACGGTAATAAAAGTTATTAACACTATAATTGTATAGTTTTATCTAAATCAATGCAGTGCAAAGAAATATAACTCGTCATTATAATCTAAACAAATAATATACGTTTATTTTATCATTCCTCTAGTAATAATGCCAGGTGGAAGATCTAAATGGTTTATTCCGTTCAAACCATCCTGTTTACTCCTGGCCCATGCGATATTGACAAGAGATTTAAAAGTTCGAGGTTCCCATACTGCTAAATCTGCTAAAGATTTGTAGTCCAGCAAAATTTCACATCTTGTTAAGCTTTCTCGTAGCAATCTAACACTTGGTAGTCCATGTTCTATACATGCTGCCTCTACCCTAGCTATCCAAAGCTGAAAATGATACAATATGATTTATTTAAGTATGAGATGTCAAATAATCTACTTATTGACATTAATACTCTATCTATTTCGCAACTTTTTTATTTGCAAGTATTTGTAAAATGTATAAAATTATACTTGATTTGCGTTAGACAAAAAAAATTTAAATATTAATTAAAGAACTTTATTCTGTGTTTTTGTGATTTTATGTTGATTTTACATTGGAGTTGAGTCTTCATTATTTTACATCATTTTGATATAAGAAAAAAATTAAACATAAATGTTATACTGAAAGTACTATTTGTAATTATTAAAAATATCTTACCTCTTTCAAGTCCTGCTTTTTAAGAGCTTTAGATTTTGTTGCAAATTGCAATGCTCTATGAACATGACGAATAGCATTAGAGTAGCAGTTTCTTCTTCGATTTCCAAAGTGCTAAATTTAAAATAACAAAATCAATATTTAAGAATTTATATATTTTTAGGAAATCGTATAATTTGAATACAAACTTTAAACGGTTTATCATATTGCAAGATGAAGAATCAAAGGAGGATGAGGGAAAGAATAAAAATCAAGAAAATTATTTTTCTTGGGTTTGATTTTAGTTTTATTTCATTCAAATAACAAATAGTTAAGTAGTTATTGTTTTGTACTTTTTTTTTTTATTATTAGATGAATGACTTTCATTTAAGGAATATTTTTATATGAAAGAAGTTTTATATGAGACATGACTTGGAGGAACACACCTCAATTATAATAATAATAATACTAATAATAGTACTTCAGAAAGCACACAATGACACACTCATTCAATTCTTGTTGATTCTTAATGTCCTTAATTTCCTAATTCTTTATACCTTAATAAAACTGTTAAATATACCATTTTTATGAGGGTAGTACCCTATAAACGGAAATGTATTGAAAGTTAAAAATACGAATTCAAACGAATGAAAATGAATGAAAATGAATGAAATGAATGAATTCATTTAAATTCGTATTTTTAATTTTCAATACGTTTTCATTTAGTGGGTTTTGAAAAAATATGAATTTTCATTTAATGAATGAACTTAAACTCAAATACTTGTACTTGTATTTATATTTGTGTTTGTAACTCACAATAGATTATAACATAGATTTAGAAATAATGACAATGGATATTTAAAGGAGGAAGAATACAAAAATGGTGCTTGACAAAATTGTACAGCATTTCATATATGATATAGTACATGGTCTAATAAAAAAATTTTTCTATATAATCTGAGAAGAAAAACTGAAACATCCGTGGCATTGGTTATTTGTGTGCTTAAAAGTATATTTTGAAACTTGTGAGAATAATTCAGAGTCCAATATAATCTTTATTAACTTGTAAGTTTAAATTGAATTCATTCCTAAAATATACTATAATTGTGTGATAAAACTTCCTCACTCCCTGAAACTAACCTAACATATCTACACTCCTAAATCAATATTCTTTTAAACAATATTGAATGAAATTAAATCATTGAAACAGATTTTTATTTACGTTAGTTTAAGTTGAAATACATTAATATCAATTTATATTCAAATAAGTTGAAATCCTTAAAAATTACATATTTACTGAAAGAAACTCACAGCACTCAATTTAAAAATTTTTCTTTTACGCCAAAAATCACAAGGACCTCTTGATCTTGCAAATAACGTCACTGACTTAAAGACCATTTCTGCAATTAATGTTAACTAACAAATTTTATATTAAAATTGTATATCTAAGTTGTTTTTAAATTGTAACACTGAGAAAAGTAAGTGATCAATAATAAGACAAAAACGTACTTCGAGATTTTTTATCATATGACTGAAGGCTGAAGGTTATGTTTAGTTCTTAAATTTGGACGATTTGGACCATTGAATATATAGACGCATGTGAAGGACTGAGTCCATATTAAATAGTGGGATTAGTGGGACGAATTCTTGTTCTTCAGCGAGATACATATACGTATTTAATGAGAGTGAGAAAGACACTCTTATATACATAATAGTATATTTGTTGTCCTTCTGTTCTCCAGTCCCATATTCCCTATACAGCTCAGGAGTTCTATATCCCACCTAACGTGACGTCAAAATGCCTTCATTTCGACACTTCATCGACATTTTAACGACATTTGGACGTCATTCTACAATTCGTGCTTACTTGGATGTTCGTTTATATTTACATATTCATTGTTTGGACTTTGGACCAACCTTCACGCACGTTATTAAGGTGAATACATACTTGGATTGGGTTATATCAACCAATCATGACGTTTCTGTAATGGTTTTAATCCCATTTCAATCCCATTTTTTAAAAGTTTCATGAATCAAAGATAACTGCCGGCTGAAAATCTTTTCTATGCATTGCATGAATTATAATTATAGAACCTGAGAACCTGACAGATCTCTGCGCTTTCCGACATCTATTCAAATCTATGAATATGCCTTATTATTATGCAATTGATAATAACACCAAAAATTTGTTTACCTTTGAGAAATGATATAATTGTATTTACATTTTTTGAGATTGATTATGCAATAAATTTATTTCATCATATTGCTCACAAGTATGCAACATAAACCCGTTTTATAAAGAGAAGCGGGATATAGATAGATAAATATTTATTTTGTTGTACATATTCCTATAATTGTCGCGTATATATATATACTGCGACTTTTAATAAGTTTACATTATCTGAAAACACACGGCCCTAATATAACACCGATCTCTCTAGCTGGAGGAAAATATAGACTGACGATTTACAGACATTTTCGCTCGGCGAAACTCTCCTATATTTGCTCGGCAAATTACTCAATTTTGGATTTCTGAGGGCCTGCTGGTGGGTGTTATTCGCATGGAGAATCGGATGCTCGGTTCCGAATTCTGAAAAGTGCAGGTAAGTCAGAAATCTGTGAGTCCATCAACAGGCAGAATCGGATGCTCGGCTTCGATTTCTAAGTTAGTAAGTTAGTAGGGTATAGGTACCAAAGCCAGAATTATGAATGAAAACGATAATTGCGTTACGCGAGTTTTCGACGTGAAAATTATAGACGGAAGTTTTTTAACACAATTACAGACTCACGTAGAAACCGAAAATTTCGACAATGATCCACTTTGGACCAGCAGATGTCTGGTTACAAATCCTGATGCCATTTTTCAAACGCATTTGGATTATCTTCGAGCTGGCGCCGATATTATTGAAACAAATACTTACCAAGCATCTGTCACAGGTTCTTTATCTTTTCCGTACTTTCTCACTTTTGCCTGAAAAAGTAAACTTTTCGATTCGTTATTACGAAATGATTGCAGGTTTTGTCAAGTACCTCAATATTACAGAAATTGAAAGTCTGAATCTGATACGTAGTGGAGTAGACCTTGCAAAGAAAGCAGTTGCGACTTACAAAGAAGAAATCAAAGGTACTAATGCTGTCAATTCAAATCCATTAATTGCAGGATCGATCGGATCGTACGGTGCATCGTTACATAATTATTCAGAGTATAGTGGTAAATATGGAGAAAATGTTACGCACGAAATGCTCTGCGAGTGGCACAGACCTCGCATGAAAACTTTAGTCGATGCTGGAGTTGACTTGCTAGCCATAGAAACAATTCCTTCAGCTATCGAGGCAAAAGCTCTAGTTGAACTAATTCGAGAATTTCCTGAAGTTAAAGCATGGATTTCCTTTTCCTGCAGGCAGGACGGAAAAAGTTTAGCTGATGGAACTAGCTTTAAGGATACTGCACTTTATTGTTATAATATGGCAGAACCTGGTCAACTGGTAGCGGTTGGTGTTAATTGCATTGCACCTTGCTTTGTTACACCATTACTGACCAGCATTCGAAAAGAAATTACGTCAGAATTTGTGCCTTTAGTAGTTTACCCCAATAGTGGAGAAATGTTTTCTAAAGATGCCGGGTGGCACATCGAGAAAAATTTTCGTCGCCCTGAAGAGTACATTGAAAAGTGGCTTGATCTAGGAGTACGGTATATCGGAACTTGTTGTCGAACTAGTGCAGCAGACATTAAAAAAATTCAGCAAATTGTACATGCATGGCGAAACAAAAACATGTTTTCTATTCAAAATTGTAATTTATAATTATTTGTTAATTTTTTCTCTTATTTACTTTGTTTTTTTTTAATTGAGCGTTTGTCTCAACGGCTGCCAACTGAGTTTATCAGCTGGAATTATTAAATCTAGTTAAAATCTTGAGATTATTATAACACTCAGGCACAAAATATGTAAAAATAATACTATTTAATATCAACACAATATCTATCAATTTGTCAAAATGAATGACTGGAAGAGTATATTTTTTTTATTTTCTTGTTTTTTTTTTTTTTTTTTTTTAAGAAATTACTTTTTATGATTTTATGCTAACGAAGTAGTGCATAAATTCACATGTGAGATAAGCAAAAGTTGTGACACATATTGAAACTGTATTGTCATTGAATCAGGTATACACTTATATATGCGTGTAGTTCTCTATTTTAAGAAATTATTTTTATATTGCATTTATTGTATTGATAAATGAATAAAATCACCCATACAAAAATTTCATAGTTTATTCACAGTTGTATGTGTAAGAAAACATAAATTAGAATAAAACTACAAATTCAACTCAACATTGTACAAAATATACAAGTTCTGTACCAACTGCATGAGATTTCCCTGCGTAGGTAACTTGAATAATTTTCTTTTCCAAATTGACAGTGAAAATGGCGTCTCTAGGAATTTCCACTTTACCGCGATAGATATCCTCAACTGTAGGTATCGTCCGTGGACCGGTGGTGATATCTCCGTAAATGTAGATACTAATTGATGAAGGATCTAAAAGAAAACGGGTTCTTGTTACTAGCAAAATAATAAACTTAACAGAATACGTAGAAATTAAGTAGTTGTATAACGTAACAATCCTGTTGTAAATATGTAATGCTAAAATTACCTTTCAAACGCTTGTTACTTTTTGTAAGACGCGTCGCAACGGATTCGACAGTATCACCGTCACTTATCTTCGTAGTAATTGTAAAAAGGCCGGTACATCTTTGAGAATTTATAAAGTTTACTGCTATACCCGATTTTACTGAGAATACAATGTATGGCGATCCGGGGCAGCATTCTTCTTTACTTTGATCCGAAGCTTCATTGGCGAACTGAATTTCTATGCTCTCCAACTGGAATTTAAACGTTTAAAATTTTGATACAAGCGTCGTATAATGCGTTTAATAAATAATCACGTATAATCAATTTACTAACGTCCAATGTAGTTTTCAGGAAGTTTTTATTGCTGTTAAGAACATCTATTTCACTAAAGTCAAGTGTAAGGTTAAGCGCACTTTCACCAACAGCTTCCATTTTATCCCTAGTTGCTTGCACGAAAGGCATTACTCTTTTCATGTACTTCTTAAGCTCAGATTTACTACCTAATTCTGTAGCTATTACTTTGTTTTCTGGTAACTTATTTCCATTTTTCTAGAAAAATAAATCGATTATCTAATAATTTACTCAGTTATTAGAAATGATAAAACATATATATCAAGTTTAAAACTCACGACATAAAGCTCTTTCATACTAGTAAGAGTAACTGCTTGCCAAGTTGGGTACGTTTTGGCGACTAAAATTTTTGCGAGTGTTGGTTTTTCAACAGGTGGTAAGTCAGCCTTGCCTTTCAGTTTCTTCACAGTTAAATGGTTATTCAAACGAACTCTGAACGAATGCGCAGCATCCATTAAATATTGAGAAGATTTTATTAAAATCTCATCAATCGGGCCTACTACTGGCCACTTTACGTCCAGGATACTGTCCTTCTGCAATGATTTTAGAATGAATTTAATACACAACTACTTATATCCGAAAAAGCAAAAATTTGTTAGCGCTTTTTCCTTCCTCCCTTACTTTTCCGATTAAACTCCAAATGTGTTCAGCGACATGAGGGCAGATCGGAGAAAGCATAATGGTCTGCAGCTCTATATATTGTATTATCAGTTTCCAGTTGACACCGTCCAGTGTACTTAGTTGCAAATATTTATCTCTTGCCATTTGTAACTCATAAAATCCTGTCCTTAGAGCTTCTTTGTACATCATTTTTGAGAAGTATTCACTAGTTTCTTTTATTTTTAAGTTAATTTCACTGAAATTTGAATAAGCGAATATTTTACAAAAACTGCCTAATATATATATATATATATATTGTAGGTTATTTCTTGCATACAATAACTATATAGGACGTACCTCGTGAACACTTTATCGTGGAAAGTGCTTGGTTCTCCTTGTCTGAAAGAATCTTTCGACGCTAAAACTTCCTTGATCCACTCGATGAAAGTATAAAGCCGAAGAATTCCCGCATCAGCCACAGATTCTACAAAGTTGGCATCTTCCACCGAATCTCCGGAATCTGCCAAACATAATCTTGTGCCGTCTGCAGAGAATTTCTGAATAGCTTCAGCCAAGGTAAGGAAATTTCCTTCCGATTTCGACATCTGTTGATATGAAGAAAACGGTAATCATTTCATCATTCATCACAAATATTAATTTGAAAAAGTTAGAAGGCATTAAATACTTTGAAAGAATTGAGAAGTAAGTGTCCATTAGCCCTGACACTCTTCGGATACATTTCTGGTTGGTTTGGCCATATTGCAGTGTGATTGTAAAGGAAATAGGTTAAATGATTCTGCACCAAATCTTTGCCGGATGCTCGAAGATCTACAGGATACCAAAATTGAAATTCTCTGCGCATTAAGTCTAACGCATCCTTTTTTATGGTCGTTCTAGGGAATTTAGCATCCTTAAAGAAAATGTAATCCCATACTTCGCAGGTCATTTCCTCAGCTCTAAAGATTCAGAAATAAGATACCAATGAAAACATGTATATACATTAATAAGAAAATTGAATAGGGTACATTTTCGAACTTACTTAATTCCAAGAGCATTAGGTTTGTCACCCTTGAATGTTCCGCCTTGAATGAGATGAGCTACAGTATAGTATGCCATATAAATGGTTGAATCGGAAAGTGATTCAATAAGCCAGCTCTCATCCCACGGTAGTTTGCTTCCTATGTTGAAAAGTCAAGTAAAATGAGTTGAATGTAATGAGAAAGGTTCTCAAAAATGACAAGGTACATCCAAAAAACTTACCAAGTCCATAAGTTCTGGAGCAAGCATGTTCGTGAAGCCACTGGAGACACGCCTTAAAATTTTTTCTTACATCGTCATTAAAGGTCTCCAGATTAGCAAGCGCCGTTTCGGTTTCTTTTCTCCATATTGGCTCACCGTAGTCCAAATACCATTGATTACATAAAGCGATAACACATTCATCCCCAGATCTGGAAATAATTTGTTTCTCAGGTTCGTAATAAATCAAAGCTTCTTTATTGTCCACCAATTTCTTTTGCAACAATTTTTTGACATCCTGCACCTTCTGTCCCTTATGTTCTCCTACCAACAGCACGCCATCATAGAAGCCTTTCAGATATACCAATTCTTTCGCTTTTAATAACTTGTCTCTATCATTTTGCGATTGAATTTTCAGCTGTTCATAGACAGTAACTGCTGATAAATTTCCCATCTCTGGTACTTCGATAATAGAAATCTGCAAAAAGTAAAGTAAACTTAAGACTTTTAAAAATATTATTTCAACTAAAACTTGACACAAATGACATTTGCGTTGTAAAATTATGCAAACTTTTTTAAAAGGATTTAAAGATTTTTCAAAGTACTTACCGGTTCGAAAGGTAAAACCATTTCATCGGTAATATTGTATTTCTCCCTAAATGGCTGTTTCTTTTTCAGGTCAACAAGAGCAGCGTAATCGTCTGGAGAATCGCTAGGAACAGACGTGACAATTCCGGTACCTTTATCTTCTTTTATAGTAAGCATTGGTAAAGTGTAAATCGTTTCGTAAGATGTCAATGGAGCATTAAGTGCAACACCCATTATGTCCTAAAATTGTAGTGTTAAGTATATAGTTTTAAAATATCAAGCGTTTCAAGATTTAAATTTCAGCCTAGCACAATGAAAAAATAAATTAAAAAATTTATTAATTTCTTAAATCTTCATATATGCTAAAACGTGAAAGCTCTGAATTCATTCTACAGAATTCTTTTATTGAAAAAAAATTTGATTTTCTAATTTTAAATTTTCTATTAAAATGTTTCTTATTTTTTTATTATTTAATATTTCTTTACCAAACCAGTGAGTTTGACGATAATATCAACAATCCCTTCTTTGGAAGTGATACCTTGATAAGCCATATTTCGTGCAGCTCGTTTCGTAGATATGAAAACATCTCCACTTGCTACTGTATAAGCTATATAAGAAATATCCGGATGAATCCAGCAATTCGTTTGTCCATACATTGTTTCAGGCCTTAGAGTAGCAGCAACCAGGTAAACAGATTTATCGTTGACTATTCTGTAACAAAGAAATAGTTCATAAATATACACATATAAGACAAGTTAGGACGAAGAAGAAAAACTAGCATAATATGTGTTATTTAGTTAATACAATATAGTAATCGTCTTTTATTGCATTACAAACAATGGTATGTGATAAGTTTGTTAGTTTGTTTTATTAGAAGATGCACATAAATGGACTCTTTGCACTTGCAATAGGTCACATTCGTACTGCAAAAATTCTTTTCTTTTAATAATTTTGATAGTTTCTTTGTAGCTGGATTAAGAAAATCAATTTCAACGACAACTGTAAGGGCAAAAGGAAAAACTTCATCCCCTTTTCTTTAAAAATGTACATTTCCAAACATATGGAAATTATACTTTTACTATTCTATTATATGTAATATAATCATTTTATATTAAAGATTATACGAAAGAATAAAACAGAACGTACTGTAGTTTTGCACAATACGGTTTGTTGAGTTTCATTTTGATAAGTGTATACTCTTGAGGACCAACCCCTTCTCCAGACGATCGATCATGGTCCATGCAAGGCTGACCATCCTTTGGCGAATAAACAGAGTATCTTTTGCCATATTTTACTTTATTTCTAGCCTTAAGATGTTTAAATTGCCAACGAACGAACGAATCAAAGAAAGGATTTACATCGGTGGTTATAAAACTTCTACGCCAATCGACCTATAAGATTAGTTAGCATAAGTATAGTCTAGAGAAAGCATGCCTAATGTCAAAATAATAATAAAGAATGACAAGAAAATTTACATGTATGCCAAGCGACTTTAGATCTTGAACAGCCAGTGGTGGAAAATACTCGAGCCAATAAGATGAATCAGCAAATTTTTTGATTTCTTCATCTGCCAGACCAAGACTTTGCATGATTTGCCATTGAAATTTGGCACCTCCGGATTTCGCAACTGCTTTACTCTATAAATTAATCATTGATATTCTTTAATGTTTGATTCGTGAAATTTTTATCATTATTTGCTTGCTTATTTTTAAGTATTATAAATTTTCTTTAATTGAAATCATATCTTATTATTCAGATCATAAATAATAAGAAATTTTATGTCCTTTGATTCTGGGAACCATAATGAATGAATGAAAAACACTTTTTATACCTATCAATCCTGTAAATTTGCATTATCTTTTTAATATTTTTTTAAAACAAACTATAATCTAAATATCTGTAAATATTATTCTAGATTATTTTTATATTATACTTATATAAATATTCTTAGATCAATCATCACAAATATTGATAAAATATAAACACATACTTTTTTCCCTTTACTTTTGTCTACGATCACTAAATCATTTTCTTGTTCTGGGACTTTTTCTTCTTCTACTTTTGGAAACTGTGGTGGATATCCATAAACTTCCATTTCACGTTTCAGCTTATCGGCACAGGCCTTAATTGGCATTCCGGTACAGTGAAAACCAAACGGAAATAAAACCTTCTTTCCTAAAAGTCGATTATATCGTATTGCAAACTGGAAAGAATTTATATATATTAGTAACAAAGTAACTTGCCAAGATTAGGTAAGAGCTCAAATTGTTAAATTGTTGAATTTCAAAATATGCTTACTTCACATTTTGAAAGAGAAAATGTATGACCCAAATGAAGACGTCCATTCATATATGGGAATGGAAAAGTAGCAAAATATTTGTCTACTGGTTTGTTCAACGCAGCTGGGGAATCTGCTTCGAATGCTTTCTTTGCATTCCATATTGCCTGAATTTCTTGCTCGATCTTTTGAAGATACTCGACTTTAAAAGTTCCCTTTCTTTCGGTACCCTGTAGCGTACAAATTGTTATAAATTGATCCGTTTACAAAATTAACATGCAAATTTCTTCGTTAATATATGCAGGAAACGTGTAAATAAATAAATAAAAAATAAGTTTTTATTTTCAGCAATCATTAGCGTACACAGGTTATGTTTACAAATAACTTATTAATTTCATCAATTAACATAATAAATTTCAAAACTTGTTAATACATATTTTTATAAATATTTTACATATTTTACAAATAATTGCATTTACCATTTGGAATGTGTACCACAATGGGATGTAAAAGTCAAATCCAATTCACCCAGTACCGATTTTATGGAGTAAATCTTAGAGTACGGTCCCATGGACATGGAGCCGCAAAACGTGCGGACGCAGAAGATTTATTCCTCAAAATTAGGCCGGTCTTCCGCAAGGACCGGAAACGTCCGTCCGGAACATTTCCTAGAAAAGTATGTATGTAACTACATATGTACATATACAGCTTTGAAACCATATGTCGACCATATGTCGACTGAAAAAAGTCGTCTGTTAGTCTCCACTGAAGAATGTCGACTATGAGTCGACTGTAGGAAGTCGACTTCAGTCGTTTAGAGAAATTAGACTTTATGTCGACTGAGGAAATGCGTTAAGGTACATATGCATGGAGATACAGATATCAGATATTTACCCCACTCGCGTATCCAGGATACATAAAATAAAGTTCGATCTAACCGAACTTTTAGATACGCAACTTGATCATCTTAAATCTTTACTTACACTACAAATGTCAATGTGTGTAATATATATGTGCATATGGTATCATATCCAGATATCTGTATCTCCATGAAAACGAGGCAGGCGTTTAGCGAATAGATCGATATTAATATCTAGATATCTGCATCTCCGTGAAATCGGACCTTTAAAGTGTGCAGAAAAGCATTTAACTAAAGAATGTCCCATACCATGATACAAATATACACCATTTGTATCATGGTCCCATACAACAAAACAAAAAATGTAGTACATATGTGCAAACTGCAGAGAGAACAATACTGCAAGCTATAAAGGGTGCCCAACCCATAAAAAATTGCAACAAAAACTCTTTCCAATAACACTAAGGCCCGAAGTAATAGTCGAGGATAAATCCGACATCGAAAAATCCTGGATTTTTCGCCGGAAATATGCGTTCCGAAAGTGCGCAGAAAGATGTAAA
>JAPYZR010002789.1:0-24527 GCA_030522945.1 Trichopria nigra
GAGGCAGCCAGACCATCGAACTGGCAACAAGTCAGGTAGTTTCGACGAAATAACTCATTCTATAAAGTTATTGAAATAAATTGAGCCTCGAATTAAAAATTTGTTTGTTTAGTTACCGTTCCTTAAAACCGTTAATTTGATAGTTGGTTGCCCACGAAGGGCACAAAAGGGAACGCGCAAAAATTGATTAATTAAAAAAAAAAAAAAATATCGCAATATTACGCGAACAATCGTTTGTCCTTATAAGATTTACAACTACTTTTTTTACAAGTGAAGCGGATAGAGTTATATCTTAATCATCGATCTCGATGATGTATAGCTGTTTCAATCATTTGCGAATGGTTATATCATAACTGTATTCGGGTTAAATTAGCCAAACGGTTTCAATCATATTTTTATATAAGTTTTAGAAAAAAAACGTTTTATTGAACTAGACATTTGGATTGTCAATGTTGTCAAGAAGAAATGGCTGAATGAACTCAAAAACACCACACAGAATGTCTGTATCTTCCGAAGTTTTTCTCTCCGTCGTGTCCCGCGTGCAACACTCCGTAAACCACATAAAATCGCAACATCTCTTGCTTATATAATATATTAAATTAATCGTATGGAAATAATATACATAATGAATCCTTACGTCATACTGTAACAAAAACCCGATAAATGGTACAAAAACTTATTGTCTGTCTTTGGTTTAACATTGATGTGCACTCTTTTTTAGCGCGCAACCGAAGTCTTTAAACTAAATAAATAAATAAATAATGAAACAACAAATCGTTGTCCAACACACTGCATATCCGAAAACGCGTATCAACGGTATAGATACATTTTTCGTCATATTCAACATAACTTTTTTATCATAATTTTAAAAGTCTTCGTCTCGATATTCGGAAAGTACGGACTTCCATCTTCGTTACAAAGTTCATCTGTGTTTTGTAAAAAAGCGTCTTCGAATCCCGCTCGTTCGGCCAAAATCTGTGACGATCGAGCCGTAAACAGTGTCTTTGTTACTTTTACTCCATATTTTCGCCCTATTGCTGACCTACAAATTATACATAATTACTACAAATTATTGTTAGTTAATTGTACTAATATCAATGTTTTTAATTTGAGATGATCAATTTCAGTATCGTTATTACGACATTCGAGACGATCGTTCTTTTTAATTCTAATAAATATATTGAATTATTCTCCAATTAATAGAACAATTGTCTTGTATATGACGAGTGCTGGAACTTTTTGACAACAAAACAGATTTTATGATTGCATTTCGGAAATATCAATAACTTCTCTTTTTTTCTAAATTATTAATTTGGATGAAAATAGTATTCTTTATGAATATAATACAAAGTAATAAAGAAACAAATATTAGAATAACATATAAACAAATTTTGTTGTCTTAAGATTATATGTATAAGTCGTAGAGAAAAAGCAATATTTAACCAGTGAAATTTATATTCGTTAAATCAATGTTAATCACGTTAAAAAGTGTTCAAATCCTAAAAAATGTTAAGTTGGAAGGTTTTTCCTAAAAATTAAGTGATTTCCATTCAGATTCCAGATTTCAAATTCAAATTCGGACGAAACTATACGATTTTCCAGAGCGTGCTCATGGCTTTACGCTGCCAAAATGTAAGAAGAAAACGCGTAAATGTATAAAAAAAGTCGATAACATTTTCTAATAAGTGACCTATTATTCAATAAATTCGTGTTGAGTCCATTTTTGTTCTCTCATTATACGGAACATTTAAAAAATGTTCACAATGTTATAATAAACTAATTGTGTAATGTATTATTTTTTACATCTGATGCATGCGATTATAATTAAAAAACATCAAGAAATTCCCGTGCTCTCTCCGAATTAAAAATTCAAAACCTTCGAAATTCTATCCTTTCAAAATTCATTTGCGATTTAAAGATATAAAAAAATATTATAACTTACAAATTAAACTACGTCGCGAACATATGCCAACAACAACAAAATTGACATATGACAACGATACATTAAAATTGCAAAATAATGTTGAAAACTGGAAGCAACAGACAGATTCTAGACATGAATTTATTAAATTACATTGAATGGAAAATTTACGTTTTTGATAATGATAATATAAAACCTTTGTAACGTACCTGGCTTCCAATATGTGTAACCCAAGCTTATTCCCTTGAAACTTTGGTTTTACGCTAAGCCCAATAGCACCAAGATATCTGTCGACCCCGAAGATACTGGGAATGTCGACATTTTTATCCAGCTCATGAAGCATTTTGAAAATTTTCACGATTATTGGCGAACGAAATTTCCCCTAGAATATATGAAGTTTTTATTTATTAAACGCAAACAATTTTAGTTCATATCAGTACAAGATATAATTTCAACATTTACTTAATATTAAAATATGCCGCAATATTCTGGATGTTTGTTATAAACAATAAACAAATGTTCTATAATTTTGCAACATTTCGTTGTTCATGGAAATTTTTATTTTACAACGTTAAACTCTTTACATATGCAGATGTAATTAAAGAATTTTAAAGAATTCAACGTAAAACGTTCGTACAAAACATACAGAAACAAAATTAAAATGTACTCGGGGAAAATTAAAAGTATCGGCTAGTTTCAAAGTAAAACTTCACAAGAGCTTGACTTTTAAAATAGACCTGTGGCAAATTAAATTTTGACGTTAAAATAATTAATTACGAAATCCCCCTTTTGTCATTTTAGTTGGAACAAAACATTCTACAAAATCAGTTGGATAGTCCGTAAGAGACATTTGACAAAAAATACTTAGACATTATATATAAAGTAACGTTTGAAATATTTTCTGAAGTCTGTTTTACGAGTACGATTTTTAAAAAATGTTGCTAAAGGAAACGATCTAACTTGAATGTTTATTAAATCGAATTTTATATTTTCAATTCACAAATTGCAGAACTGAAAGATAACGCTTATCATCTGGATAAATATTACAATTCAATACTTTAAAGCTTTACATCATCCAGAGTACGTAAATAATAATTGTAAAAGGATAAAAATATAGCAACTAAACAATTACGATTTGCTTTCCAAGTTCCTTTTCCACTTCCGGTGTTGTCATCACCAGCACATTAGCACCCGCGAGTTCTAAAATTCGGCCATTCGCGTCAATTTTGAAGGCGCCCACAGACACCCCTTGAAGTAAACAATATGTCCAGAGTGATCGGAACTCTTTTATGCCCACCGAATCGTTTTTAAAATCTGCACAAAAAGACGAAATTACATAGTTTTACAATCATGAAACTGCCTTTTTAGTCAGTTATTGTTATTTATATTTGTATACTTACTTAAGCTTCTATTTATTGGTTCGTCAGCCATGAAATACTTGACCATCAAATCAAGAACTTCCTCGTATCTGTCATTAGGGATTTCTTGTATGGAAAATTTACAAGGCCGAGACGTGCCATCTTGCAACTTTTCGAATCCATCTACAATTTTCCAAACATTCAGAGGGCCTTCTGGACTCCTCCAAGAGGGGATTGGAGGAGCATTGATCATCGCTTCTAAAAAATTACATTTATTTTAGTATATATGCATTCGTGTAACTTCGGAGCACTGAGAAAAACGTGAAAAACTTTTATTACCAATCGTAGTTGTAACTAGAATTCCGTATATAATAACAGAGCAATATGTATTGCCAAGTACATGTAGTGATAGACAATACCATACTGCCTGTATTTGAAACTACTTCTACTACTACTTCTGATTGGTAAGCAGAACTGGTATTACTATTTTTAACCACTACAGGTTGTATTCAAAACAAATATGTACCGTACATTTTAAATATTGTTTACGAAAACCGAACTTCTTCGATTCTTACTACGTGTTCTGCCTTTGTTTTCGTAAGAAGAACATATAAACAATAGAAATATAGAAAGAATGTATAAAAGAATTAGGTGCGCCATATATGCGTAATATTCGTCTTATACAGGACTATGTAGTAAAATCCACATTTTGTCACTTGTAAGTTCTCCAGATTTTCAGAATTTATGTCTTTTTAGAAAAAAATGTATAAAAATGACTATAATTGTTTAAATTTATATTTTTTGATATGCGGCGTAAATTGATAATTAAATCTATTCATCTTTGTATATGTTATATCTACATATTGTTACAGTATGGGTATATATTTCTAAACAAACACATTTAGTTCTACAATGAATTTAATAGTGCAATTGCTATTACCACAACTACAGGTATATTATGCTATGTTTTAAATATCAATCCGTAGTAGTAAAAAATACGACATGTGGTTATTGACACCTATTTAACTACAACGAGTGGTATTAAATACTGTTTTTTTTTTTTTTTTTATTTTAGACCAATCTTTTTTCTCAGTGCATAAATATAAGGCTTTAGCAAAAACTAACTACATATATTATATACTATAATATTGACCTAATACCTATCAGATTAAATCAATGTAATCAATTAATCATAGTTCTGTAAGTGAACATATTTAAATTGAGTATTTTAGTAGCCTAAAAAATCATCAAAGAACAAGAAAACTATAAACTTTATAGAGAATATTTGCCAGTTTACTGTTTCGTTGGTCTATATTGCATTGAACTTCCACGTGTTGAAAAACGACATAAAGTCTTTGATAACAGCCTATTGCAGACCAATTATCCGAAACTAGGGGAGGAAGTAGTTTGTAATGTATGCGACCCAACTCGTACTGGAGTGCGCGTTTAAATCAAATATCGAGGCTAATAGGTATTTCGGTTAGTTAAATGACGTACTGGATTAATGCTATTTATTGCGAACGTCACATTTTCTAAGCGACGACTCTGTATTCATTGATGATTAATCCAGATGAATTGGCATTGAGATTTTTTCAATACTCATAATTGCCATAATAATTAACGTTATTAAAAATAATTATTCGCATGGTATTTGGTTAATTATGAAACTAGAACTATTTTAAAAATAATAACACTATATTGTAAGTTTTTTAGAAAATGTTTAGAATTTAAAAATATGCGATTTACGACAAAATTCATATAGGACATGAAAGTTGCTATTCTGAATGAACTTTATAGTGAAATATTTTTTACCGAGTATTCGAAAAATCTGAAATTTTGATAGATTTATTTTTAGGAAGGGCAGAGATCAGGTTTATAGGCTCTGTTGTCAGCCGGCTAAAGAAACGTATATATTATTGAAAAAAAAAACTTATAATTAAGTACATCCTCAGAGTCTGAACTCTGCCCATCTTGAATAAAATTAGGCATATACATGAACTCTGAGAGAGTATTCTGTCAAAATTTCAGATTTTTCGAGCGTGACATCGTCAATAAACAAATTTTCATTTAATACAGCAACTTTTATGTATAGTATATATTTTTCGTAAATCGCATATTTTAAAAATGTAGGCGAATTTGAACGAAAATTTTGTGATGTTTGAAATTTTGTATTGTCTAAAAAACTTTTGGAAAAATATTTAAAAAAAATATTTTTTAAATATATAGATATCAGGCTTATTACTTATTATATACTTGACTTATTTAATATTTTATAAATTACTTCTAATCGTAAAATATGTATAAGAATATTTTAAGAAGAATTAAAAAATAAAACAACTACCCGTTCTCAAAAAAGTCCTCTTTATTTTACACAAACGACTTCATTCACTGTTTAAAAATAGTAAATAAGTGAGGTTAGTTGATGCATTCGGCACAAAAATAAAACGTTCACAATACCTGCGATGCACTGACAAACAACATTCGCAATTATATCCGTCAGAGAAGAACTCATTACTCATATTTAATTATGAAACCTGAACAATTATATATCGCTTCGACATACTGCGAAACACGCCATTATTTAATTATTAATACCGTTACGTTCGAACTGACTACTAATATGCAAGTGTCAGATATATTCAGAAATCGTCAAGATCTCCCAAATGTACTATATGCACGTATCGTCACTTGTGATCGCTGAAATTCGACCTGCTGACCGCGGATAATTTACGTGCATTGAAAACAAAACAAGCATAAAAAATGGCAAGGAAATGAAAAGAAAATTGACCACGTCTAGTACTTCCGATCTTTTTCCTCACCGAACTTTGGTTTCAGTGGAGCGAAGATAAAAGTACTTATATGCAGACTGATGTCAAACTACGCCAGATACTTACTTATAACTGCACTATTGACACGTCTCCCTCCATTATAACTTAACCGCTGGTTATTCGACGTAGATAATACTGCATTTACCCTGACGCCTGCGTGCTGCATTTCGTATGAACTCATGCTTGCGAATTATGCAGAAGAAAATATCGTGGTGCAACAAGTCTGAAAAAATCATCAAAACACTAATCGTTCATGTTCTAAAGCAACAGAGATACGTATTCATTGATTAAATTAATTTTTTTAAAGCATAATGCAAGGGTGTGGAGATGCAGTTTACATTATGCAATTCGTGTGATTTCTTATTTCTATCAGTGAGACATGATCAGATCTGAATCGGGTTCAAAATATATCACATCGAAATTTAGGTGAGGCCCAAGTAGATCTTCTAAGTAGATCCAACCTCTAAGTATATAAATAAAATTAAATTCGGATCTTTGTTGATAAATTTGTTATACATGCTTTGATTGGTAAATGCATAGTTGTGTTAAGAATTGCTTCAATTTCCTTCAGGTATATCCTGGATCTAGATAGATCGCAAGTAGGATTGTGAGTATAATTCAGATCTTTTCAATTTCTAAGACATGAATGAAAATGTTATTGCTTTTTGCTGATTGTATTCGTTACGGTTTCAGAATACCTATAAGGTTATTTAACACCGAACAAATAGTTACACAAACGTTCAATAAAAAGAGGAATTAATATTAGTTTGTACGTGAGTTACTTAAGTGGATACACTTAAATACAATTAGATTAAAATATGAAAAAAATACCTTTTATATGTCCCGATTCCAAATGATGATTGAAACTTACATAAATGTAAACTTTTACTTCAGTAAAACTTTTAAGACTTTTCAAGAATTTAGTGAACGTATTTACATTTCGTTTTAGGTATAATTAAGATTGAAATCGCTGGAGTGAATAATTCAGTCTATAGATAAAAATTAACGAAACTTGTTTTATTAAAAGTATAAACTCAGAACAGAAGGAGAAAAGTTTTACGTTTGAGAGAATCTTTGTATATAATTATACTTAATGGTAAGTAATATTACACAACTGAAATGAAAAGAAAGTCATTGCACAAAGAATATATTAACAATCAATGATGATATGATATTTAGTTAAATAGGCATGTCAATCAAATATGTATATGTACTTTATAGTACTGAAATTTTATATAAAGGGTCGAAAATATGACGGTTCTCAATGAATATATTCGCTGACGTATCTGAGTAACTAGTTATAAATTATGAAAATGATTTATATTTTGCAACTTTTTCTCCTCCAAGTTGCTAATTTGCCATGTCGCCCCATTATAATTGAAAATGACCCTGAAAGATGGCACAGAATATCGACGAAAACAGCACAATTTAAAAGTGATAAGGCAAACATTGTTTTTATTTGACATTTTCCAAGTTGTTAAAAAATGGAAACAATGCTGATTCAAAATGATTTCGGCAATACGTTAGTTCATTTAGGTATATTAATAGACAATGATGCGGAAAAGTTTCTGATACTCCGTAAACTTAATGCACTAGGTTTCTTGCAGTTCGCCTAGACGTCATTGACTAATTGACAGTAGCTGTAGAAACGACAAATTCGTCTGCATATATGTGTCCCAAATAGTCATCAAGAGTTAATAACGAATAACAAATGAATCAGAATTCCGGTCGTGTGACGTCGTTAAAAATGACAGTTGAAAATAAACTAAATATTATGTTAAATTTAAGGTACAATATAAAGTCTCCAAACATGCTCTAAAAACTGCTTCTGCAGTTAATGCAAAAACTGTACTTTTGATATATAGTATTATGGGCAAAGTAACATGTAAATTAATCTTGTAAAACATCAACATTTGATTATGATGTGATTAGCTGCACTGCAAGTTTTATCCACCCAGAATATGTTTTGAGTAAGAAAATACACTGCAAAAGAAAACAAAAACAGCCAAAACAGAACAACCCGAAATGTTACAAGTTGAAGACCCGTATTGACATAATGGTTCATCATCTTTACATGAATTAGGATTACACGACGCATTGGTTGCTATAAGAATGGGCAATTTTGAAAATATTATTATAACCTCGTTACAAACCTGACTTGGAATGATTGTTGCTACAACAGTAAATTACAGTGCAGTCGTTATTAAATTCATCTCAAACCAGACCTCACGGTTATGTGTCAAAACTTATACAATTCAGTCACAAAGAAATACTAGCAGCAGTGCTGCTGTCGTGCAATGAACGCAAGACAGAAATGGAACTGCGAAACTATTAATATCCCCGGTATATTGCATAAATGAACGCTGATGATATGATTTTGGCATTATACCTATTTCTGCATAGCGATTGAATTAAACAAACTACTTATATCTTATTAAATAACTTCTAAAATCTACGACTAATATGGACAAAAAAAAAAACAAACCGGATAACTTTCAGAGTATATGAATGAGATCAATAAAACTATTAATTTTCAACGTTTTAATGCCTCATTTTATATCTGATGCACTGGGTTCCAGACTCTGTGCCAAGTACTGTAGAAATATCTGATATTCTCATAGAACGCGAACAGCGGCGTGATAAGCCATGCTGTTGGACAGAGCAATTATCAAACTGTCAGAAGGAAATGACGTCTAAAACATGCTCAGGTTTGGCATTTGCGGATTTAACTGACTACATGCTATGTTGATTAACACACGTGAAAAACATTTTCGATAGTAGCACGAAGACCAGAACCAACACTTTTACTTGGAAAGTTTTAGTACATTAAATACGCACTGAATTCACAATAACTTCCTGAATCAACCGTAGATATACAGGGGATCGTATCTGATAAAAATATACGATATTGTATATTAAAAAAAATGTTTTGTCCATTTTTCTTGGAATTATGAACAAAAACCCATAGAAAACCTACTTGTCAGTTAATATTTATTTACTAAATAGTGTTGATTTGTGTATACTGAAATAAAAGTATCATTAGAGGGTATAACAATATAACAATTGTCCTGACAATAATACATTTTTTCGTGTAAGAAATTTAAATTGATTGACCTATTATTCAGTGCATGATATTACCAAGTTTAAAATGAAAAAAAAAACATGTACGAATTTATATTCGTATACGTGGAATAATTTATAGAATAAATTTAAGTGAAACCGAACACCTCACCCTTAATTCTGAATATTGGCTATTGTAGAACTTCCTAACCCTATCCAATTCGGCACTTACGTTAAATCTCGACAAAGCGATTGTTTTGAGAAAGTAGAAAATTCGAACAACGGTGAAACTATATAAGCGGACAAATGTATGAATAATCAATAATAAGAACTGTTCCGTAGAGAAAAAAATGTAATTCGATATGAAACGTATTTTACTCTTATATAGAAGAAGCTTATCATAAAAAACAAGCGAAAAGGTAGGGCGATTATAAAGCAGTTATACTGCAATAGGAGAACAATATAGGCTTAATCGTCGAAAAATAATTGACCTCCGATCGTGATTAAAACACTAATTCAAGTTTAACAAAGACGATAAAAAAAAAGTATTATCAGACACACTTTACATGCAACATTAGGTAGGCGAGAAAAAAAGCATTGTTGGAGGAACCATACATAATCATATATTTCAAATTCCTGTGTTAATAATTGAACAAAAATCGAAAATTTTTAATATTATTTCGATATTATTTAATATGATACGATAAGCGTCCCTTTAAATAGTGATTGACAGTTAAAAGGAATCTTTATTTTCTAGAGGTTTAACAGATAAATGTTTAATCAAATAATGGCATTCTCTTATCAATCAGTTGAAGAAACGTTTTAAAGATATAGAATAGTGAAAAGTCACTATAATAAAAACATGTCATTAACAACACAACTTGTCAAGTCATTAAACAAATTTTTTTTTTAATTTTTAATTTTTTAAATAAAAGATGTTAAAAAACAACGCATCATGTATTAGAATCATAACTACTTATTTAATGCATGATTATTTTTTATATATACATATTGTTTACGTGTTTAATTAATTTTATTTTCTAATCGTTTTAAAATATAGCCATTATACTACCCTGGTAGAAATCTGTCCAGTTTTCTGTTACACTGCCCAGTTATCCTATACCTTTAACATGGGAAAAAAGCCAACTGGACAGAAACTAGCCAAAAACTGGACTCATTTTCTACTAGGGTAGTGAGAAACTAGAAAAACCCCGATTCTCTTAGTTTTGCCCTTCCATCCCTAGTAGAAAATGACACCAGTTTCTGCCCAATTTATCTGTCCTCTATGTTAAGAGTAATGGAATCCAGAAAAAATGGCCAAAACTGGTCTTATTTTCTACTAGGGATATCTCAATATTTATTTCTTTATAACAATCATTTATAGATTTATGGATGGTTTCGTTTTAACTGCACAAAAATATTGATATTTTCAAAAATTCGACACTTGTCAATAGATACAAAAGTACTATTTAGATTTATATATGGGTTTAGAGTTTAAAAGCTCTTAAAAAAAAAAAAAAATTAAAAATAAATTAGACAAAAGATAAGTAACGCCTTCGTTAATGAAATCTTTATTATTATAATTCGCATATTCCAAGAAAAAAAAATTTACTAAAGTTTCCGTAAGACTGGCCATTGTATTTTAGACAGTTTTTTTTTTTTTTTTTTGTTATTCAATTAATTCAGGCAACTTTGATTACGAAATATTTTAAAAGAAAATTTGTTAAATATCATCAATTTCTCGAACAATTAATCAACGCTAAAAACAATAAAATCAACATTTAATAAATTATTGAAGTCGATCAAAAATAGGAACAGAATATAACAGTACAAAGCATGTAAGAAAATTTACAAAAGTTTAATAGTCGAAGAACATGGTTACATTCTGTATCATTGTGAAGAAAATTCATGTGGAAGAATTGCCATACGTGAGAGAATTTATTCGATTCTTTATAAAAACAAATGAGTAATCAAGTTTCTTCGGAGACCGCACCTCCTGCTAACAGTAGGGGAGATCAGGGATAACTATACATATACATTTATATATATGAGAATATATGTGTGTGTGTAACAATACCTAATAGAGATTGCAGAAATATTGTGTCATACTAATTGTTTTGAGATATATATCACGTGCAAATTGTATAAATATCGATATCTATTATTGATGGAGGTTTTCGCTGGAGATATGCCAGTCTGTAGATAATAGCAGGTCACGTTTTAGATTTTCAGAAGTTCACGTATATTGACGAACGTGTTTATCATTTCACGTGATAATCAGAATGTATTTTTCTTACGTAGTAGCAACCAAAATACTAAATATTTTTTTGGTTTATATATTATAATTAAATTTATAGTTTCTTTTGGATACTTTGTTGTTTTTTTTTTTCGTTTGAATAACTCAAATAAAATATAATAAATGTCAAAAGGTGGTTCAGATAGCACCTTTATAAACTGTAGGTTTCGTTAGTTATTCAGAAAGTCGACATTTTAATGTTTTATTTATGAAATAAAAAATAAATAAAAAAATGTGCACTTTTTAATTGAACTAAAGCTTTGAGCAACAATCAAATGGTTATAGCAAGAACGAAACAATATTAAACAAAATAAAATTGATAAACTATATCAATTTAACAATTCTTCAAGGAATCTTCGAGGAATAAAAACCTCAATTTTTTCGACAATAAAAAAGCACATGAATTATTAAAATAAGATGCCAATTGGAATTAGTGTTAAAGTATTATAATTTATATGTTCAGTTTCAAAGCCACCTAAAAACTTCAAACGTGATCCAGAACTTTTGTACGAGATTGTAAATCACTTATGTGAATGGGTCAGTAGTTTTCAGCGCATTCTAGTCTTTTACGGTTATTCCTGCCAATTGAAGAATGACATTATCGTTGAGAGGTGCAGTTCGAAAATTATGTTACCAGACTATTGGAAAAGTCGTGTGTGAGGATATAAGGCTCATTGTGAATCTGAGCTGATTCGCGTCTCAAGGGAGAAGTTGGTAGCAAATGTCGGTGTCGATGAGGATGTATGTGATCCCGAAAGAAAAAGAAACGTATATGAACATCGTCGGGGATAAAGCGACACCGAAAAACAACAGATAAAAAGATTACATTTTTGTTGTCTTGCAAACAAGAAAACGAGAAGGACCGTGTTTTATTCGCCAGTTGAAGGCAAAGAATTTTGAAATGAACGACTATTTTAAAAAAGAAAAACAAACAAAATAGAAAACAATAGAAACTCAAGAAAATTGTCTTCTTGTCATATTCTCTTTATTACATTAAATAGAATTCATTATGTCTGAGTTATTGAAAGCAGGTTTTTTTAAATCGTAATAAAAACAGAAATCAATAATTAGAAAATCGATATAATTTTAATAAAAAATATTTTCTACAGATAACTATTTTTTTATTTTCTCGGTTTAAAGCCAGTATACATATACATCTTATATCAGTTCGCTGCATTTCGGTCACTATACACTATATAGCTTGTTCACGAGAGCAACTTATTCGGTCCACTGATTTTCAATACATAGTTTCCGGATGTCGAATTCAATTTATGTAAACCTTTCGGCTAAATTATCGTATATAAGCCATGGGCAAGTCATTCACACCGGATCCGTACTACAAAATTCATGGCAGTTCATCCGTTAAAGCCCTATTTTCAGCGTATGAAATATATAAATAAAAGATGTTGCATTAAACAATTTTTAAGTGTACTTTTTTGGTTAACCATATGTATCATATTAGATCATTAGATTAAACGGCCCTTTAAAAGTGGCCAAATTAGTGTCTTGTATCACGTATCAACTATGTACAAAGTTCATGTTAGAGGTCGAACCTATATATAGGCTTTCCGGCAGTCTAAAGGTTAATAACGTCTCAAATATCGCCATTAGCATTGACATGTACAATGGTACCTACATTGTTGGGACCTCAGTTCGTCAATTTTTGGGTTGGGTGGATATGGACTGCACATCATCCTTACATCAGTAAAAAAATTGAAATTATTCACATTATCACTTTCACGAGTTTGTTTAGCATATATATGTAAATCGGTGCGAAAGATACTGACCGATTGTGCCATTACGATTTCTATCGTTTGAATGACGCTCGCTTGCCATCGATATCGGATTGCTCCTTTTCGAAACACACTTATAATTGAAACCGTTACATATTTGCAAAATGTATCGCGATCAATTAATAAACTAAAATATTACAGTTTCGAATGATGACTGACTCGTCGTATACAATAATACAACAGTGAGTACAATTACCTCCACCCCGTCCCCTCATCTCTCTATCCGATTAATATGTTGACCAACGTCTAAATGTAACCGCGTTTATCGCAACATCTTCCTACCCTTTTGTTTCACGTAATAATGTAAATATACAATATTATAGAATAATTCAATTATAAATCGTAACATGAATTTTGTGCAATATTATATAGCAATTCAATAATGAAATGATATGAATTTTATACGATACTATTCAATAAGTCACCAGTGAAACAAAATAAATTATATATAATGTTCTAAGGAGGATACTCTGCAAATAAAAACCCGAGCATTCGCACTTAAAAGATTCACGAAAACTTTGCCTTTACATTCTACTTTCGCAATGTATAATAATGTTTTAAGTGTAAATAAAAATGTATAATAATGTATAAAACCAACGAATATAGACGCATATAGAAGCTCAGAGCGTACAGGGAAGATGAGACTGGGGAACAGGACAACAAATGTACTGTACATAAGAGTGTCTTTCTCACTCTCATTGTGAATGTGACTCTTTGGGGAACCATAATTCGTCTCACCATTTAACACGGGCTCTGTCCTTCTATAAGCGTCTATATTCGTTGATAAAACTAAACGATAAAGGAGAAACAGAAAATCTACGCAGGAAGCATCCAGATATTGTTGGCGGTTCCATTATTATTCCAGCAAAAAGGCCGATAAAACACCTAAATCGTCGAAGGTGTTTTTGAATATACTTGTTTGCTTTTTTCGTATAATGGACTATTGTTCTTTCGCATAAACGATATATATGTATATTTCGTCGAACCGTGTTGTTTAATTACTGGGTGATGCAGTAAATAATGCCTGGGATTATTTATTTCGTTATCGGGGACCAATTCTGTAATACCCTTCGCATAGCCATTCTCTAAATATGTTATCATACTCGTCATAAAGATGAAGCCTTTAGAGCTTAACAATGCTCTTATTCAAGCTATAATGGGAAATGTCATAATATTATTACTACCTTCTGGAGCGAGGTCATTCATCCACGGCAACTTGACTTCGAACCGACTATCTCCGTTCAATATAGCCACCTTTATCAAAAACTCTCGAGTTTCATATCTTATCGGTTTTTCAGATATCAATTACGTATAAATGCCACAGATCTGCCAAAGAAGCCTCGCTTATAGATACATAGCCGTGATGACCGGTGCAGTATCCGATTTTTCAACACTTTTCAGTAATTTGCCCACCCCCACTCAGGGTTACTCACCCTTACTCAGAGTTAACTTATCACCCGTTAATAATTTCCCGACGATATCTACCGCAATGATTATATCTACGGATGTCGCTTCCTTATCGATGTCTGACAGAGTGATATTATTCGAATACAGTTCATCTACCCAAGAATCATTTTAAATTTCGGTTAATTGTCTCGCATATAACACCGTTGAAAAATCACATGCGTATGATTCATCAAAATTCGCCAAACAGCTCGATAAATATCGCGTTCTTTGTGTCGCGATTTAATATACCTCTAAAAAGCAAATGAGCATGACATTTCGTTTACCGAGAGACTCGTATCCTAAATCATTGGCGATATTTAGGTATTCGAATATACTACTAGCGCTGCGAAACAATTGTCTATTACGGCGCGTACAATCTTTTCACGATTATCTGACTCAATCTCCACACGTAACGTTTGTAAATAAATCTCTGTTGATTCCGAAAAGGTATCGAAACTGACCTCTCTGAATTTCGTATCGGTTTTTCTACTAAATTCGGACACATTATCAACGTATGTCTTTCCGAACATTTAGGTACTGGAACTATTGTCTTCCTTGCTCATGGTTCAATCTTCGTGAATCTTCTTGAACTGCGACTCCATACAAGCCATTGACTTGTTATGTAAACCTTGGAAGCTCAGTAATACTCGGAAGTCTTGACTTCTTTGATTGTGGTGGTAAAAGACAATTTGTTGGAGTTAGCGTCCGCATACGCATTGAACAAGCGACGACCAAGTCGCAGCTATTATAGCTACTAAACAACTCTTTATATAATTATCATATGATTCCATCTATGTCAGACGGAAAAAGTTCATCGTTGTATTTTGCATGAACCGCATCCAGTTTCGATCCAGATCCAGATTCGAGGAATTGGAAAGCGACCATATGTATAGTCTCTTCTCGAGAACTAACTATATCAAATTTGAATAGAAAAACTGTACGAAGCACCCTTAGTTTTTTTTTTCAAATGCTCCATTAATGCATAGTCGCAGTCTCGTAGTTACAAAAACTTTCTAATGATGATTGACTCGTATACAATAATACAACAACGCCGTACCCCCCCCCCCCCCCCCCACCCCCCCACACACACCAAAAATACAATCCAACAATAACAAAAAAATACAAACTGATCATATCAGTATCATTATCTAATTGATGGAACCTTATTTGATAATAGCACTACAATAACAGTATTATAATAGATCCTCAACCTCCCAGAGAGTAGCACTAATAGTTATGCACATATATATGTCATCAGGACTATCACCATCTGCTTCAATATCATTAAATCATTGCATTGTCATCAGCGCCATCATTGCCGTCATTGCCGTCATTGCCGACAAACAGTTTGATTATATGATCATTTCAGCTTGTATGAATAATAAAAACCATTCATTTTAGATCTTAATATTTTTATAAATGACTATTACAGTTCGGTATAGGTAATACAGGGATCTCTCCCTATATACCATTTTTACACATATGTTTATAAAACACTTTATACATACGTATACCTAGTATGGGTCCTATATGTGGTCCCCATATACAATGGGCTTTTTTATGTTAATTTCAAATGAAATTCAAAATTTTCTTTAGTATTAATTACCAGAAAATTGTGTAATGATGGTATATGCGTAAGAGAAATTTCGAAAAAATTATCCAGGAGGTGAGAGAACATCCGGAGATACCAAGATGGTTTATATACCAGAGTATAAATTGGTTTATAAACATATGTGTAAAAATGGTATGCAGAGTGAGAGATCCCTATATATTACCTATTGATCTGTAATATTCATTTATAAAAATATAACATCTAAAAAGAATATTACAATAACGGTTCATTTAAAAAGTAACAAATAACAATTATTGCACAAAGGTTACAAAGAAGACATTTATTTTATATTACAAATATAGGAGAGAATAGGCGACACTTAATAACCTATCAAATCTATATAAAATTCATTAAATTAAGCCCACTTTCCTAACGCGTATACATTTCTCAAAATACAATGCAACGTATTATAAGGACCGTGTTCAGTCATATTAAATAAAAATAATCCGAGCCAACTTGTTTAGTACAATTTTTTTGCCATAAATCTTTCTTCTATCGGTGGATTAACATAGGAAAATCCTTCTTTTGCCAAAAAGTCTGCAAAATTATGAATATATACAGCTCTGTATCCCACATCTTCCGCTAGACCTATTATTGCCGGGCGGAAAAAATTTGCCGACAGTCTGACTTTATATTTTCGGCCGACTTCAGTTCTGAAATAATCAATTATGCATATGATTAACTGATTTTCAGCAATAGATATTATAAATTGAACCATGTTTCTGCAGAATGGAAATAATATACATGTAATAAAGATACTCTAACATATAGTGGTAATATATCTTGAATGTTACTGTTTAAAAGGTCGATTTCGAACTAATTAAAAAGTATAGGCAATTTATCAGAATTACCTTGTTTTTAGCATATTATAATCAATTCCGTGTCCACGATAACTAGGGTGAACGCTCAAACCAGACCCATGAATGTATTTATCGATTTTAAACACTTGGTGTGCATTAACTTTGTTTTCCAGTTCGTTCAGTCTTGCCAAGTGACGCGCTAGTCGGGTTGAGTTGAAATTTTCCTGTGAAAACGTACATTCATTGAGTTTTATGTACATGTTATACGAAATTACTTACATTATATTTATATGCAATCAAATAAAAAAAAATATTTATAAACAGCACATTACATTCGACTCCTGTCGTCCTCGTGTTCGAGTGAGAGAAGAGCTTCTTACATTTTTTTTTTGTGATTTATTCATTGTGATTCACCCTTTAACGCCGTGTAGTGCTTATTTTCAACATGTATTTCAACCTCGTACAATTAATAGGGATAATGGTTCAAAAAGTCCATTCCCAACTTGTTTTGGTGTCTCTTTGCGAATGACGAGGGTTGCCCCCCCCCCACCCCCCCCACCCCGGACGTGACAATGAGGACCAGTTTTATCAAAAAAACATGTGATATATATGATAATATATTATGATCCGACATTCAACTTTTATATTTATGTTCTGAATATAATGTGATTAACTTTAATTTTCTGTAATTTATTATTAATTAATTATTGCAGGTAATTCATATAAACAGTTATAACTGCATTTTACGTTGATTACTATTTCGTTTTTTTTTTTCGAGGGTCAGGATATCTAACAGTATATTTAATTAACTATATCTACCTTATAAGTCATATTATTGCAGTATATGTTAAGCATAAATAAAGTCGTTTAATAATAATACTTTTTACAAATACATCGTAGGTCCCAGAAATTATGAATAATATTGCATACAAATAGGCACTCTATGCAAAGAACAAATTCACCAAATTCCCTAGTAGAAAATAAGATCAGTTTATGGCTATTTTTGCTGGATTCCAATACGTCAACATAGAAGCCAGAAAAATTAGGCAGAAACTGATGTCATTTTCTACTAAGGTTGTCACTTTGCTGTTTACTAAAACTGGACTTTACGGCAAGATTACAGCAACCTTATAAGTTTACAATAATCTTACATCAATCATATTTTAACCTTACACGAGGGTCTGTACTGTTGGGTGAAATATTGTACACTATTACTATGTCACAAAATTCCTGCAGTAAGTTAATTTACTTATATGAGTGCCTGTGTCGGCTATATAAAAAATACTCAAATTGTAATACCATTACTTTCAGGAGATCAAGTGTCATATATTTCACCGACACAAATAAAATATCGGTTCCCACTAATTTCATTATATCTCCTTTATCATCCAATTTGTAAGCACCGATACTAACTCCCTGCTTTATTTGGAATTTCCACATCGATCGAATATCTTGAACCACTATCGGATCGCGTTTATAACCTGATATGTGTTAAAAAAAAAAAATTAAATAAATAAATTATTGAATATGAACATAAATTCCTTCTATAACACTATCTAATGTATCTAATGTATCTGCATTTTCAGTTACAATCAATTCAGTTACGACAAAACAACATACCTAAAACCTTAAATAAAGGTTCCTCATCAAAATAATATTTAACCAAATAATCGAGTGCTTCTTCGATTCTGTCTTCGGGAATTTCTTGAATCGATATTCTAACTAGATCTCTACTATTGGGATAGATATCCATAAGTTGCCAAACTGTTGGAGGACCATCAGGCCGTTGCCAACATTGTAAATTCCCTTGCAATTCAGAAACCTTTTTCTGAATTGACATTTTGACAATTGGAAGCTGTACGATCGTGAAGAACATGTACGCGAACGCCGAAATCATGAATATGCCTTGCTGCAAACATAATAAAAATTAATTCGTTATAATTGATTTTTGAAATGGTTATTGTAAACACGAAAATATAAAGTCATATTTTTATTATATAATTCATGTAGACACTAAGACTCTTTTACAAAAAGAATTGCGTGTATGCTGATCTTTCATGTTTTGTTTTTCACAATAGATACCCATAGTACTTGAAACCAGCGAGTAGCATAAAATATATTTATAGTAGTTGCATAGTAGATAATGGATGTAAGATGAAAATAGGCAAATATTGATTATTTGGTCAAACGTGTGGATACTAAACTGTCTTGGTGTTGGTTATCTATCTTATCTTGTCGTTGTTTTCTAGAAATAGATCGCAATAGATTGTTTTTTTTCTTACTTATTAACAATCTGTACATAAAACGCCGATTACTACAAGTGTGATTCAAAGTTTACGCAATAGACTTGTTATTTACTGAATATATTATATTTGGATTTAAAAATTTTGATTAATCTTATAATCTTATAATTAGTCTTATAATCGTTTTTATTTTTATAATCGACTAGAATTATAATCGAAATGAATGTCACCGAAAAAAGTATAGAAAATCGAAAACGTTAACATAAATAAAACACATCAGAAAACGTTAAGCTTTGAAAAATGTGTTGCTTAATAGTATATACGTGCTATGCGAATCTCAACCATATCGTACAAGTATAAAATGAAAAAAAAACATATAGTTTTCAGTCTATGTACACCAAAAGTACTGGTACATTAATAACAATTAATTTCAATTCTACATTGAATCTATAATAAAATTGTATAATAAAATACTTACAGTTGCCCCACTTTCTGGCAAAATTCTTTCCTTACTTTATAATCAATCTTATTTACTTTTATATAATTGTAATATAATTATATTCTATCTATAAACTCTACGTATCTGCATGTAATGATTTATTACACAATACACTATAATTAAAAACATGTATATGTACAATTCGACTTCCAGATATTTGGATCCAACGTTTAACCAGAATATCTGTTCCATGTTACTAGTTTACGGTATGAAATAATATAAAGATTCAAATATACATTTCATGAAAAGTGTCACTGTTGACAAAGGTGTATAATTAAGGCATAAATGTCTCCTTTCTAATGTTGCTTAATAAGTTTATAATTGACAAACTTCAAACTTTATTAACCATAATTTACCTGCGATGCTAGTGAAATTTGTCATGTAACAAATTTGTCTAATTTAACATATAGAATATATTTTTTTCAATTTGTAACACAGAATGTATTAGAAGCGAATTGTCAATATCTGCATAATAACAATACAAAATTGCGAGTAATTATTATTTATAAAAATTCAATGCAAATTAGGAAAATTTTGAAAACACAATTAATTAATGTAATTGAATACTTTGAGAAAATTCAATTATTAAAAAAAATATAATACACGTATTTAAAATTCGACCAAATAAGGTAAAATGATAATTAAACCTACCACTACTTCCACGGTAAGCCTCATCTTCAAAATTTAATTCGTTAAAAATAATATGTCCTAATATACCATATATCAGTCTTCCTTTCGTAACGACTCGAAGTAACTGTTTACGAAACTTATCGTCATAAATAATATGTAAATCGTAAATACATGTTCACGAAAATATAATCACGGCACACAAGAAATATAGCATTCAAAACAAATCATAACAATCATTCGTACAATTACAAATTCAACCGTTTTATTTTTAAAGTTAAAATTCTTACAGCCTTTATATATATTTATATATATATATATGACATATACATTTATTAGGGCATTTTTTCTCAAGTGTGCTACCCCGATACTCCTAAAATTGGATTCACTTTAAAAATTCAAATAAGTGCTTAAATTAGGTTAATATGCATCTACGTTTATTTGGTTAGTGACGGTTTCAGAAAAATCAATATGGCGGGCAATTTTATCTTCAATCCTTTTGCCGCCATATTGAGCCGCCATTTTTATTTTTGTAAAACCGCCACTCGGCAAATAAAAATAGACGTATTAATATAGATTTTAAGCCATTATTTGAATTTTTAAAGTGAAACCAACTTGAGGGGGGCCGTATAATATATACCGATGCATAATAATATTAAGAATAATACTTCAATATATGATATACGTTGATAAGTGAGTTCTGTAAATTAAAACTTAAAATTACATACATATATGTTTAAAACGATATTTATTCCAAACTATATATCGACTATTTTACATTAAATCTCTTTTCTAGTAAATACATTGTGAAGTCATAAAATTTGCATATTTTTCTTTTTAATTTATCATTTTATTAAATAATGTTAAACATGGAGCCATATAAAAACGCAGACAAAAATAATAAATATTTTTACTAAAATAATTTTGTAACGTTTACAACACACGTCTTTTTTAATATTATAATATTACGTCGAAAGTAAAATGACTTAATGAAGCGGCGGCAAGAAAAGTGTAAATTAAAAATATATGCAATCCCTTAAAAGATGTAGGTGTAATTATTATTGTAACTTTAGTATTTTAGGGCAGTTCTACTTTAGAACTTCCATAAATACAGAATCAAATACCAAAATGTATTAGTCAATTATCGAAAGAAAATCTGTCGTTAAATTTTTTACAATTACATGCACACGTGTGCAGAAGGAAAAGCACTCCTCTCTATCCGCCTCTTAGCGATTATTTTGTAGTACAGAATTAAACAATAGTTTCGAGATATATACATTTAACGCACATTTGATAAAAAGTGTCGACATTTAAAAAAATACATTCGTGGCTTTTCGTTCTCAAGAAAACAGGGCGAAACGACTAAAAACTTTGGGCGATTATCGTTGGGTGATGTCGCCTACATATATATATATGTATGTGTGTATATATATATTAACTGCCTGCGTGTTGTCTAAAGTCATATGCCATCATTGCAGGAACTTCATTTAAACTAGGATAGAATTGTTTTCCTCGTTTATCAAACAAATTATTCATATTGAAAGAATATAACTCTTTGTAACCAACGCGCGCGGCAACCTTTCTACCTTCCGAATTGAACCAATTCGCTGACACGTTGATTCCATATTCTTTACCAATTTTTTCTCTGAAATGAAAAATTAAATATTATTTAATATCGATTCGGCAAAAAAAATATTATTCGGGAATTTAAGAACTTTGGAAAGTATTTAAGTATATATATATATATACGGTTTCTTTTTACTCTGCTGAATATACTTAACACGTTATTTGATAATGAGGCTCGAAAACGAATAAAAAATTCCCTGATTTTAGTATAGTTAATAGGTCAACATGCGTTTTCTACTGATTTACAAACTTAGTTTAATTCTATTTAATCCTTTAACGATCGATTTTTTAATTCTATATAATAAACATTTAACAATATAGCAAACGGTATTCATCTCTATTTCAATCGTATATTGTCATGTACAATAATTCGCCTATGAATTGAATGTCAAGTAAAATATTGTTTTCATATAAACAATAAAATATTAAACCATTTGCATTCATATTTAATATATAGTTGTAATATATTTAATTAAGTTACATAATAATCAGTTTTACCTTATTTTTAAAAGCTCGTATCCTAGATTCTGCCTACGATAGAATGGGTGCACGCACAAACCACATCCGGACAGAATTTTACCGACATTGTATGACTTGTGGGGGTTAACGTTCGTCGACTCGACTGTGCCCGTTATTCGGCAATGTTGCACAAATTTTTCCGACTTAAAGTTTAACTGCAAAAATATCAATTAAATACATTACATTTTATGGACTTTATCATTACACTTACGGAAAAGTATACCAAGAAAAATGTTGTTCCGGGTCCGAAATGACACCTAAGTGGGTGCAAACACTAAAAAGACTCGGATTTACATGTTTTTTTCACGTCGGTATTTCTGTACATATAATAACTAAAATATAACTATGGATAGGTTACTTATATTACCATGACTTCCTTAATATCAGGTGTCGGGTATTGCATCGACACGTGTATAACGTTAAGCCCCGCTAATTCCATAATGTTTCCAGAAGAATCCAATCTGTAGGCAGCAACACTAATTCCCTGATTGAGATAAGCCATTATTATCGATTGCAAATCCATAATCGCTATTCGGTCGTATCTTATACCTATACATACATGTTAAAACATCAAGTGCCAACTGCAGTCATTTGCGGAAAAAGAGTTATAAATTAACATTGGAATTTTATAAACTTTCTGTTTTACATATTTTTGGGTCGGACGTTTGCAGACTTACATGGAGAGTAAAATTACATCAACAATTTTAAAACGCTCCGAAAACGTATGAGAAAAAATATTAAATATATATGTTTAAAATCGAAATGCCCACAATAATCATATTTACAAGACCTTTCCGAGCTTTTAGTGCGGTACATGACAGACTCAATGTTATTTCCTCAATTTTTGTATGATATTGAGACTTTCTTCCATCTTGTTTGCAGAAAATGTAGTGATGCCGCAATTATTTTTCAATAATATAAGCGCAGTAATATATATTATATACCAATGTATGTATATATATATATGTGTGTGTGTGTTTTTTTATGTACTGTAGTAAAAAGTGATAATTTTCGTTGAATGATTACGTTTCGAATATAAAAGTTTCAACCCAACATTTTATTGTTTATCGTTTCCATAGTAGAAAAAAAGACCATGTTATTGTCATTTTACTTTTTCTGGACTCCATTACTTTTAACGCACAGTCCAGAAAAATTGGAAAGAAACTGGTGTCATTTTCTACTTGGGTTATCATTTAGAATTAACTGTTACTATATTATGGCATAAATTTTACAACGCATTAATGAAATTATTATTATTTTGTTAAAATGAGTTACACATGAGTTAGGGTCAAATTTATAAATAATCTGTTTAAAAATCTTTTATATATCCTAGATATAGCAAAACAGTAGCAGATGCGTAAGTCCGCAAATTTACAGCGACACATCACGGGGACAACTTGTCGAAAACGGCTTATTATCGGCAATTAGCCTGTCTATTGTCAGAAAGTTGCGGATTTAAGTATAATTTATGTTGAGTTATTTCAAACGCAATATCATGTACCTAAATATTTATAACAAGCATCTTCATGTACAAAAATTGCACATAGAAACCGAACTGCTTCAGCGAATCTGTCTCGAGGAATTTCTTGAATTGATAACGTCACAGATTTGATTCTGCCCTTCTTATCGATGCGATATCCCTGTACAGTTTTCCAGATTTTTAAAGGACCCGCAGGCCGATTCCAACCATCCCAATTCCGAAATGACTTCTCAAGTTTTCGCAATAATTTAATCAGCAAAAGAATCTGTTTCGGTAAAAAAAAAAACATGTATATATTGTCTTAATTCATTTCTCTTTCTTAAAAAATTGTTAAAAATAACTTAACGACTGCCCTTCTAAAAAATTGAAAAACAAAAAACACTTCCCTTTGCAGTCTTGTGACTAAATAATAATACTTG
>JAPYZR010002790.1:0-28983 GCA_030522945.1 Trichopria nigra
GTGAAAGTGATAAACAAAAATGAAAGAGGTTTGATAGTGAGGGTGAGACTAGAAGATGAAAAAGAGAAAATGATAGTGATGAAAAATAGAGAAGAATTACAGACAGAAGGATGGATAGTGCAGGAGAGAGAGACATTTATCCAAAGAAGAGCGAGAGTGATGATGGCGGTGAAAAGAAATGAATTGAAAAAGGAAGGTGTGTGGAGAAAGACTGACGTAGGAATAAGAGGAGAAAAGGAGGAATGGATCTTGAATGAGATAGAGGAAAATGGAAGAGGAGGATCCTGAAAATATAGAAAGAAAAGAGAAGATGATGCTAGTGAAGAATATAGTGAATTATAGTGATAGAAAAAGAAACATGACGGCAGAAAGAAAAGGTGATTTTCGGTGATGGTTTATTTTTTTTGTTTGTATATTTTTTCAATAAGTGAGCTAAGATTTGAAATAGAGAAGTTCAAAATTGAAACAAACAAATAAAGGCGAGGACATTGGTGATGTTTTTGTTTTGATCGGGCACATAGTATGTTATTATTGTAAAGATGCCGCAATAAAGCGAGGAAGTGTAAAGGGAGGGGAGACCCTATATGATGTCCTCCTGATGTCAAGCACATTAATAAATCTATCTATCTATAAGTAAAGTTTATATAATGCAAAAATATAAGATTGAAACTTATTCTCTACGGTACATTTTAAAAAATAACATAATATTATTTTCACTTTTACACGGCTAGAATGGCAATTTTAACTATTTAAATTTTCAGAGTGTACGTAAACTTATTAAGATCACGTGAAGAGATAAACAGGCTTCACGTACCTCAACGAACAAAAATAGTTAAAAAAAAAAACCTACAAGCGGAGATACCTTAAATATTCGATAAAAAATGTTTGAATATATTTAATTGATTTTTTTTCAAATATTCAATAACGAAATTCCATGAAAAATGAAGTGACAAACGATATTAAAAATTCGACGATGCATGTTGTAGAACTTGATGTCATCGAAAGAATATTTCGATCGTTATTTAAATAAAAGTAAATAAAAAATATTTTACAAAAAGAATGTAAAAATTTTACTTTAAATTGGAAATAATAAATAATAAAAATAATCTAAAATGGTCTAAATTCGAATGTAAATAAAATATAATATAAAATATAATATAAAATATAATGTATATATGAAACAATATAATAAAATAATAAATGTTACATTATTTTTTCTACTACTAATACCTTAACTTTTAAAAGTTAAAAAATTATTGTTTCTCTCCACTCGACTGTATTTGAGTGAAACATAAAATTACAATTGGACGAAACTTCAAATATACGATCATTTTAAGAAGACGAATGAAAATAAAAATAAAATTGAAATTAATTATTAATTAAATTGAAAATAAAGAAAATTCAAAGTATACTGATGCGAACTTGAAATCATTTCTGCACGTGGGCGATAATGATAAATTGCAAAACTGCAACGTCTAAACACCATAGAAGGATTATCATTATACATTAATCGATAATTTTGGTGAATTTATCATTATTTTTCATGCAAAGTAACCTGAAGAGTTTTCGTTGATTAATGGTTTGAAGTTGATATATTGTATAGATTACAATGCCCCGACTGAATGAGAGCATCTTATTATAGAAGTACTGAACGAACTATTATATTAAAATGAAATATTAAATCAATTTCGAAAGGTTATTATCAAACTAATGTATAATTGATTTTATATGTAAACCAGTAAAAATAATATCTTATATGTTTTATGTATAAACATGTATTTATATATGTATCCACTGATGTGAGGATATATATCCGTATCAAAATTTTAAATGAAAATGAATAAATTTATCGTGAATTTACGATATTAAATACTCTTCATAATGTCAATGGTTCAGAATTCTAAAATAAATTTAAATCATTAGTATTACAATTTATAGTGACTTCAAAGTGTTCTGTATTATTGTCTAGTGACAAAATCCAACATTTTTCAAGTCTAAGCGAATTAGTGTTTTAATTATACCTTTCGATAAATTGGGTCTGAATTCGCGAGAATTAATCTCATGGATTTGAGATATTTGTTAATATTAATTAACGTAATTAACAGCAAGGAAGTATGAGAATAAAATAACACGTTGTAAGTGAAATTCAAATTGAGCATTCGTCACACTTTTACAGGAGTTTTTGGAGAATGGTTCATCAGGTTTTGGAAAAAAATGCTTCTTTATATACATGTACATAATTATTATTTATTAATTATTTACACAATTGTTTGCCCAATTATTTAACTCAATCTATATTGTTTGCCATCGTTTAGTCATCTACTCGTCCATGGATGAAAATTGGTCGTACATTGGGTATCCAGATATGTCCAGTTTTTGTCCATTACGACAATGACGTATACTGAACGTCCATCAGCGTGTATGAATTCAAAATCTTGTCTGGTCGTGTTTGTGGTGTTTGGGTATGGTATGAAAGGTGTAACAACCCAGTCAACAATCACAGAAATTATGTCATTTATGTAACAGTTACATCAAAATGTGCGCCTCCAAATTGTCACTGTTACATAATAGGAATTGTGACGTAATTGCTATGTAACTATTCCTGTTACGTAACTGTGACAATTTGGAGGCGGACATTTTGATGTAACTGTTACATAATTGTGACATAACTTCTGTGATTGTTGACTGGGAAGGACTATTTTTCCTGAAAAAAATGTGAAACTGGCAAAAATTATTCGTTTAACAACTTTCATTTAACATTGAACTATTACAATTAAATTTTATTGAAATAATTGGAAAAGTTTCAAAAATTGTAAAGCATTTTCACGAAGTGTACATCTGAAATCTGGCCAGAAATAGTTAACATTTTCTACTAGGGTAATTGGTATGGAAATCATTAATTATAATTAGATTTATCATAATCAGTATTATTGCTAGGAGATTTGATAAGATTCCGATGGTCAGAGTCCTGCATCTCGATCAAGTCGAAATCAAAATACTTTCTCGGCCATCTTCTTGTAGTCCAAGTGTGGAAAACAACCATGACGATATTGTTCCAATGCTGTGATGCACAGAAACGTCACGGCACACGTTATCATCCATCAGATTGCCGAAAATAACGAAATTATTGATAGTTCAAAGTGACAATGATGCATTTTCACGGATCTGACCTAATATAATGTAATCTTTCGGTTATGTAACCTAGCCTAGAAAAATAATATTTTCAAGCCGTGCAAAAGCTCGACACTGCCCTGCCATGTATATCCGGGCGATATACACTCATCTGTATACATCAGCAGCAAACGTTCCGTAAGCAAAAACTCCCGCAGCAATATCCTCGGTATTTTATATTTCATCGCGCGAACCATACGCGAAAAGGCAATTCGTTATTTAACGAAGCTAATTATTTGAAATAATTGAACAAATTTCTCTTTTATCCGCGTATAGACCCTATCCGGAAAATTGCGCTATTATTCCGCCTAATCGACAATCGTTCTGTTTGAACGATTCCATCTCGATTCACAAATAAATGGCAACCCCGGGCGCGCTTTAATTATAAATAAACAAAGTGAGAAAATTCACCGCTGATGCTAATGACGCCGTTTAATGACGCAGCAGTAATAACGATTAAAGAACAGCCCATTAACCAATCGTCGCCTCGATTTCGCGTTCCAGATCTGTTTCGTCGATATCCTTATCCTTTTATACATATATATATATATATATATATATATGAACTACGATGCGTTTCCGTGTAGTGCTCGTTTTACGTCGTTCGTACGACATATTATAACTGGGAGGATATAGCGACGTCGACTGCATTCGCATGTGGCTGGGAAGGTCGAGTGACGTTCCAGGCTGCGCAAATATTGATCGACGGTGTCGGCGTGGTTAAAAAATTCCACCGAACGCGTATATCGTTGGTCCCGGTGTACTTTATTTTCTCGGTACTATACCTTAATTTAACGCTCCTGAAACGAGGGAATAATTTAGCAGTAATCGTCGTATTTACCCGTTGGCAAGCCATTTTCGTGTAATAATGGAATATTTATTCGCGTGACACATTCCATTGAAATATATATGCATATTTTTTCATATTCCCAATATGAATTTTACGAAATGACCGCTAGATGGCGCCGTATGCCGTCTTTCGCGCAAATGCCAAAATATGTCTCTATAGCTGTTAATTAATACTTGTAAAACGTTGTTATAGAATCGACAGTGATCGAGGTGAAATGATCCAGCAACTTTACTACAGATGGATCCTTAAAACTCGCACGTGACAGTTATTGACGCAACGCATTTGAACAAGTGCCCTAACGCAAGAATAATAAGAACGTCTAAAGACCCCATGCTTTAATTAAAAAGGCGCAAAGTGGCGAGAACTGCCACGAATTTAGATGAGTTTTTACAACTGCGTTTTACATGTGACCGGTGTAAGTTACGAATTATCGAAAACTTTGTCAAATTTTTTAAAATCACCGTCAGTGCCATTACTCCAAATTATGCCGAATTTTCAATTAACGCGCGAATTATGATCGCTAACTTTAAAAAGTCGCTAAAGAGCCGCAACTCGAGTTTTCGCCTGCTCCTAATTGGCCCTCTAAACAATTTCGACAATCCCGATACGCGTCGCAAGATGAAAGGCGATCTTCGAAAATAGCATCAAACATCACGTTTGGATGTCTATTAGATAATCGACGCACTACCGGTTTTCTAAACGTCTAAATGCTCGAAA
Source organism: Trichopria nigra (assembly GCA_030522945.1). NCBI lineage: Eukaryota > Metazoa > Arthropoda > Insecta > Hymenoptera > Diapriidae > Trichopria > Trichopria nigra. Next base: position 4,739 of record JAPYZR010002790.1, read on the forward strand.
TCGCCCTAATTGAGCACCCGCTCTAAAACAACCGACTCCCGAGTTGGACTAAAACATCAAAATCCACTCGTTAAAACGTTTTCGCGCGATGCCGCGATTTCTGCGAAACCTTATATTATGGAAGGAGGAAGATTTCCTAACGAGAGCGGATCGTTGTGGATGCGCGAAAAAATTCCAGATCGCTCGCTAACCAGGACAAACCAATATGTTTGACTGGTCAATTATTGCGCCGTTTCCAGCGACCAATGGCGAGCCTTCAACGATCGCAGTTGGCGTTTCTTCGCTCGCGCTAAACGTTCGTAATAAGTAATTATCTTCGTTAGACTGGTTAACGCCCGGTACCAAGGTAGCGCCAAGTGCGTATCCCTTGTTTGCCTTTGGACGACACGTGCCACTTGCGCAACGACCCTGCAACATCTCTTGCCGCTATTATTTATAACTGCATTAGCCAACGTATCAGCAATCACTTGATAAACTTGTCGCCTATTGTAAGGTACAGGGACGATCTCAAATAGTTTTAGAATGTCAGTGACAAAATGTAAATGGAGCCATTTCATTCCTGGGAATGTTTTTACGTTGACTCGTAGTTTCTCCTGTAGATTTCATATCGATTATCCTAATATTAACGAAAACTGATTGGATGTACATTTGGATATGGACTGAAATTGGCCAATCAGCAAACGGCCTCGAAATCGGGAGGACTTTTCGTTACTATCCATACAGCACATCCGTCACGACGTCCAAATGTCTGCTTCCTCATCCTCTGAACATCTTCAAAATAACCACTGACCTTTGGATGTCCTGAGAACATTGACATGATGTGCTTTATGGGTATCGCCCTGGTACAATGCCCCTGCAAGTTTCGTCACATACTTGTTGCGAATCCTGCATTACGTCTTTTAGGAGAAAAGTTTTGAGAGTATAGAAAAGTTAATTTCTACTCCCTCTCGGGTATTTCTCTAACCTCCGATGGATCCTACAAATCGATATTTAAACCTGGACCTTATTGTCATGTGACCGTACTTTTGAATTAACTTTCAAGCGACGTATTTCATATAGTGTTGGAATAAAATGGCTGGGAGCTAAACTGTTTTATTTCTGCTGTATATTTATTATTTTAAAGGCCTTGTCTATATATAATAGAGCCAAACTTTGCTGGAGGTCATTGTCGCTGAATTTCAAGGCCTATATACTACATCACATCGCGATAATCCCGCAAATTCGGTCAAGTTAAAATCGAAGGGAGGCGAAGGAAGGCACGTCGCGGAAACGAGTTCACGGTGTAACATGGGGACTTTAGGATCCGGGCTGTTTGAACGACAAATATTTTGTCGTCAAACTTCTGTCGCGCGGAATGGAATGAACGTGTCTATATGTGCAGGGCTAATACAAAGCGTTTTGCGGGCGTTTGCTAAAATCAAATCACCGGAGCCCGACTACTGCCACGTAAGGGTCGCGACGATCCGCGTCAATCGATTGCAAATAAACGCGGCCGCAACGGGTATTTTTATCGATTTTACCGATGGACGAGACACGATAATGCGATAATGAGAGGCTTTGCTGTTCAAAAAAAAAAGAAGAAAGGAAATTTCTTGAAATTGTAACTTTTATTTTATACTTTTTACAAATTTTGAACGGTACTTATTGTAATTGTATATTTCGTTGATTTTGATGGACACATAATATTAAACACACGTTTTCGTGTCCTAGGGCGGAAAATGACACTTTTCGCCCTGTACAGGTCTACATTACAGAATCTACATCTTCATTTTCGATTTTACGGGCGATTGGCTGCTGACGAAAGCTGAGAATTTTCGTCACGCGTGACAATGAAGATAATTAAAAACAAATACAACGAATAGACGTATTATTGTTATTTTTGTTTACTTTCGCGTTACGCAGTTAGGCTTAACGACGAGACAAATGTATCAATTTCCTACACCGCCCACTGTGTGGCGCGTTCCCTGCATTTACTTAAAGCACATAAAGTGTAAGGGACGTCGCTGTAATAGGGCATGGGCTCCAATAGGAACATTGACCTCAGTGACCTCGGTCTGGTTTATAAACTTGATAACTTCTGGTTTAAAAAATAGAAGTGTACATTTATGCACATGTACGCAGACCTTAAAATCTTGGTCTACTTACGTAAGGAATAGTTGTATAATATATGAAAGTCTGCGTGGATTGATGAGATCATCTGCATGATTATTTAATCTAGATCTTGATTGATCTTTTGCTATACATCTAATTGCAAAACATAATCGTTAGATCAGACTTGTAGTTGTACACCGAGTGATCGTAGTCTGATCTACAATACAATGATAACATCATGAATTGACGCTGCGCAAATATTGTTGACGAAGCATCAACAAATGTTCGTAAAATGCACAAAGCGCGGTGTATAAGCGAGATAATATTTGATATTTATATTTAGATATCTTTCTTCCGTCGACAAATTTGACGAAACACGTTTTCTAAACACACTGTATATAACGGACGACTCTCTCGCTCGAGAAGGTGTGAAAAGGCCAATCGACACACCCGACTCCAGAAAAAAGGAAATGAAAGAAAGAAAGAATAAATGTCGTGTGTGTATATATATTGGGCGTCGCGAATTACGGACCTACTATACAATGTTTGTGGGTCATTAATCTTGACCTTTCGTCTGTTGACTCGTATTATATCGACTACGTTAGAGAGAGGTAAACGGTAACCCGCTTCTAACGCGTATATATATTCGGTTTAAAACTAAAAAGCTGGATGTAAATACAAATACGCAAGGGATACGTAAACACACTGGAGTGAAGTTGCACTGTCAATACGCTGATAGGAAAGCCAAAGAAAGTCCTTTATTATTCGAGAGCTTTGAGCGTATTGATTCATGCTTTACAATAGGAAAACAAGCTCAGCATCATTACCTCATCGAAACGTCATTCGAGATTCAATATTGCTCGGAATTATTACTACTATTGATCCGTATTATTTGCTTGCCGTTGGATTACATATATATACTTTGCCCTTTTTCATATCTTCAAATAGTGTGCATCATTGAGAAGTTAACAAAATTAATCATTTATATATTTATTTTATTGACTTATTTATTTTATTTATTAACGATGGCGAATGACGTTCGTAGATGGCCCTTGCGGACTATGCAAATGCATTTGAATGAGGGGCCAATGGCTAATATCCAAATGGATGGCCCCTCATCGCTATGCATTTAAATGGATCGTAAAGGCCAATTACAAAATAATTCGATTTAATCAAGGAAAAAATAAAAAAACAGTAAAATTTGTCTTTGTATCTTATCAATTCGTAAAAGTGCTACCGCTATAAGTACAAACAATAAGAAACTGGACATAATAATTTGAAGTTCTTTATTTTTGTACGATTATGTATAGTATATTCTCGATTGTTATTTTTGGGCCAAAAAAATCGACGTTTCGCATATATTTTGGTCCATAACACCGAAACTATTAAACCGATTGGAAAACAATACGATACGTGATTGTTGGAGCTTCGATCACCTTTATATCTGGATATCCAAAAACCTAAAAAAAATCCAAAAAATTGAGCGATTGAAACTAGAAAAGACTAAGATTTTCAATTACATTTGTCAGTTTTTATAATTCTTATAAAAAGAAATCAACTAGTTAATTTCAAAAATTGGCCATTTAAAACGTAAAAGCATTTGTAAATGTTTTCTTTTTTAAATTCATCACTTAACCTATAAAATGCTCGATTTCGAAATTCATCGGCTGACAGTTTCTTTCTTACTTTTTTTTTCTCTCTCCTCTCTAAAACTTTATTTCAATGGACGAAAGAGAATGTCCGCGAGACGAGCATCATCTTTGTCAATATCGGCAAACAGTATTGCGCGCAAGGTGAAGCTCCATGCGCATTAATATTTCATTATTATACTTCTCGGAAAGTCTTCTTAAAGCGACGTCGAGGAGCGACAAAGTTATTAATGCACGCCCTGCACTACGCGAATGTCGTCGGATGTTTTTTAACGTTGCCTCTCTCTCTCTCTGTCCCTCTCCATCTTTCTTTTCTCTCTGTCGTTCTTCTGTCTTGGTTCTGTCATAGCTCGTCTACATGCCTCTGTTCTTGTCTTTCTCGACCTAACTTTCTGCTATAGGCGACGTCTCCGCATTTCATCTGGGCAGAGACTGGTCGAGCTAGTAGTTAATTAAGTGCTAACAAGTAGAGACCCACGTATAGCCTGCGTCCCCGTAAAATACCAAACTCGAGGCTCGAAACGCTCGTCGTCGATTTACAGCTGCAGTGTAAATGTAAAAAACCTGCGTTTTTCTCATGAATGAACTTACAGGACTTTCAGTTTGAGATAATGCTTGAAGAAAGTGCGTGAAAGGAGAGAAAGAGACCGAGAAAGAGACAGATAGAGAGAGCGAGAGAGAGAGAGAGTCGTAACATACAACTATGGTTGGTTATATAACATAAGATGGTATTGTAGTAAATGATGAAGTGAAAGAAAAACGAAGTAAAGTCCATATAGAAAAAAAAAATTTTAAGGTTGAAACTCGCTGTAAATAAACCATACTGGATGAAACTAGACGAGACAAGCCGAATGTAGACGAAACTAAGCAAAGGTGAACGAAAAAGTACGAAACTAATAAAACCAGATAAAACTGAAATTTTCAAGAAAGCAAGAATTGCGTAGTAGGCGAGTCCATTTCTGAAAAAGTAGATAAAAATGAATACTGAATGACAGTAAAGTATAATTGTCAAACTGATATGAAAATACTTCATGATTTTTCATATCATTTTTTATTTTTAATAAATGGCGCTCTTAATCGTATCATGGAATGGCAGCGTGCGATATACGTATAGAAGGGGTTCCAAAATGCGAAAATTAAAAACTCTCGAGATAACGGTATCTGAAAGATTCGCAGTCGAAGAAAAAACAAACAACAGATAAGGTGGCTAAAAAGAGCGGGAAAGGAGAAGGAACGAGACGGAGAGAGCGAAGTCGGCGAAAAGAGGCAAATTAAAATTCATGAACGCTCGGGGCGTTGTCGTATTAACATTCATTGCGAAATTACCGGTTGGGTTCGCTCGGCAAAAAAAAAAAAAAGAAAAAGAAATTAAGAGCGAAGCTGTGTCAACTCATAAACCATTTTTTTCGAGTATTATTTGAAATATTTGTATACTTCTGTTTGAAATTGACTGAATGTTAATGACTGTGTAGTAACAAAATCACTCGGGTAATATATGTATAACGTAAAAGTGACGTTGAGAAACGTGCTGAATTGACTTTCGTAAAAACATTCGCGTTTACGTTTTACAGCACGCGTAAAATTGCACCTCCAATCATGTATTCAATTATGTTTCATTGAATGTAACAACTGTACTGTACTAGGTAATTTCATCATCTTCTCGTTTATCATCTTTTTTTCATTCCATTTCTTCTTCTTCAATTTCATCATCCCAATTCCATCGTCTTCTATTTTATCGTCTGGACATTTCATTGTCTTCCATGTCATCGCTTTGTCCATGGACTCTTTTGCCCAGAATACTAATACTCATCCTTCATGAAGTGCCCAGCACGCTGACATATTATTCAAACCGAGAAATAGGAGGCGATATGGAACGGTAGACGATGATATTTCCAAAACCGATAACTGAAAATTAAGTGAAAATTACATTCTCTTCCAGTTAGCACTGAACATTCATTGGATGTCCATGATTCGTTCATTCGTCCATGGACGAAAGTTGGACATGGTTTGGATGTATGTCCAAATACGTATAGTGGACGTCCATACTCACATGTATAGTGGAAGATCAATGTATGCCCAGTTTTTGCCCATTAGAAAACCTAGTTATGTTTACGTCCATTGTACCCGATCTGGATGTATAATGGATGTACTTGGATCCCCAATCGTTTCATTAAGTGTTGTTTGCTTCCGATGAATGAAATAGTTGTTAGGAGCAAAATGAAACGAAAGAATCTACCTGTATCCTTTCTAGGTTACTGCAAGAGACGACGATATACTCCTTCAACTCCCGTTCAACTTTCGTCAATTATCAGCAAAAGAAATTTATCAGTTGTAAAGATATCGACACGAAAAGGACACAGGGTGCCGTATGATAGGAGATATTTGGCATTTGGGCGCGTACACGACGGTATACGCATATAACGCACGTCGTGTACACTCACCTAGCTGCACAATCAGACGGAGTAGCAAGGTCGTATTCAGCATTGTGAATGTTGACTCGGGGTATATTTGGCTAGCAATGGAGGAGAGCGCGGGGGTTGGTCGATTCAAATATTGCGTGTGCCGCTTCATTCAGCTCTACGACGTTCACAGGCGCATTATATCCACTCGATGGTGAGACATGTTGAAAATCCACGGAAACATGAGCGTATATAGCGCACATTGCATTTCCAAATGCTCCAGGAGTGAATCGATTTAGCAAAGTAATCATGCAACCCTGTAAATGCTGTCCATTCTAGTTTAATAATAATGACGCGATCAACTGTCCAGGATGTTGAAGTTTACAAGACTGGAATATTTGGACTTGATGTAGTTTCAAGATATCCTTTAGAGTTCGAAGGATCTTGTACAAAAATGCGACATACATGTCTAGTAAATACTGGATGAATGATCTATTTCTTCTATACGACTGAAAAGAATATTAAAGAACGACTTGGTTAAACCTTGTTCGAACATTACTGTATTTCTCGCGTCAAGTTTTTGTTGGTCCAATTATAACCAATACATCAACCACACGAAGATTGTTTCAATCTATTCAACTTACTCCAATGGAACAAACCGATGTTGAACGTTTGTCGATCATCACCTCATTGCTATGATGTTCCGCCTTGCAAACCCGGTCAGCTGCAAACATTTCGAAAATGCACTTGTTTACAATTTCTCAGAAATTCCCAATGTTTACAAACATCTCTTTCTCGTCGTTTATGTTTGGAAGTTCCGATTTCAATATTATTGATGTAAACAAATACCGTATAAACACGATAATCGTCAGTTTCTCGATAAATTCCATGTATACATGTGGATTGTAATAACGTATTGACCAGTGTTGCCGGGTGTAGACAAAGAACGATTTAAAACAATTGTTTGCGATCAAGTGTTTTTCGATCGACGAATGTTCCTGGAAATCATTTGATCTAACCCATACAACACTTGATCAGTCAACATTAAAAATCGATGGTCGGCAGAATGAAACATATGTTAGAGAGTTTGGATACCGACCATTTTTTTAGCTTTCTAACGATTTCTTAACCTGACACTGTAGGACAATGAGGATCCAGTTTGCCTCCGATTGATTCCAACTGCATTTGGATGAGATTAAAAAATGATTTTCATAAGAATTCAATTTAACGATTAAAAAATCCATCAGAGCACTGATTAGAGCAAATCGAATTCAAAGCTATAATTTGAATTACAATCCATCCGCTCGAGTTTCGAGAAAAGAAGAAGGTATTCCAGGGGGATCTAATTATCAGTTTCGAAACTTTCGAAATTAATAAAACTTGACGGTGCCTCCGTCTGTGCCCACGCCTTCTTGTTATATTACTCTCTGAAGTAAAGCCCGAGCTCATCGCGACGTGGCGGGGAAAGAGGGCGGGTAAGCGGAAAAGAGAAGAGACTTTGGAAGGACGAGGGACCTCAGGGATTTTCGGCCGAGCGAAGTACAACGGAGGAATGAAACGAGAATTTCGTTTCCCCAGTAAGAAGAAGCTTTTTTAAATTGAACTCGAAATTCACTGGCGCAATGCCATTGCTTACTCTTGGAGAACTTGTCTTTCGCAAATTATTACCTTGTTCATCGGCGGACAATCCTTGCATCCCTTCACTCTGGAATGAATTTGTGTTTTTTTAATGTCCCATTGCGATCCTACTTTATTGTATATTAAGTGTCAAGGTCAAAATGATCGAAATTCTCAACTTTCGCCGTAAAAGGGTGTAAAATCATCATAAAAAAAATTCATTCTAAGCAGATAAAAAAAGAAAAAGGTATCGCTGAAGAATTCCTGATCGAATCTTTCGGTGTGACTCAATAGCCTGTGCGACATCAGCGCACGTGTTCGTTTCCAAGTGCAACTTTTCGTAATTTCCCGAAAGAATCGACGGTTCCGACAGACACTCGGTACACGGTGACGTCGAGAGTGCTCAACAGGCCACGTGGGACGTCCATACGTTCTTGGTGCTTTCGGTCCATCATTGAGAAGAACGCGAATACGACTTGAAATACGAACACAGTTGCAAAAGCGTGTCGGAGACACGACAAGTGGCGTGTAGAGTCCTAGAAATAATTCGTTGTCGCACCAGGCTGCGGTTTTACATCAAACCCCTCGAGTGCAGCCTTCGTGAAATGCGACATTTACGATACAGCCACCGATACGTTCGCTTTTACACTCGTGTACATATGCTAAACGCGGAAACGAGAATGAAACTTTTGGAATATAACGTATAGGAAACTGTAAGAAGACTCATTTTATTTAACTCAGATGTTTAATCTAAGTTCGTTTATGGTTTTTTTTTCTTAACTGCTCCTCCAAGCATGAATTAGGCGATTTCAGATAAGTGTTTGCGTATTTGGATTATAAAGTGACGTGTGATTTCCTGCTAATTCCACCCGTTGTTTTAGACGACGTTAATGTGCAAATATTATATCTTCTCGCTAGTTTGCACTGTCGAACACTGTCAAAAATTCGTCCATGGACGAAAAATGGACATACATTGGATGTCCAGAAATATGTACGAATAATGGACCTCCAGACTCACTTACATTACCACGATCAATTGTAAATACAATGACGTAAATTGGACATCTAATGAACGTACTTGAGCTATTTGGGCTGATCATCGTACCATTAAAATTAATGGTATCAATGGCCAAAAGATCCGACATGACGTGATAGGTTCATGGGGATCATAATAATCATTATCGAACAAAGGGGCTCGTTCAGTTACAGTACGTAGGCTTTATCGTCCGAGCCGCACCATCATTAATATCACTTACCACATGACAAATACTTCAATAATACTGAACTAGATCAATTTGCAACTCCAGACAATACGCAACCTTTTGGTTCGACTAATGATCATCCAAACGCGGATGTCAATAGTTCGTCAAGGACATCTTTCGAAAAAAGGAATTCTATCGATTTAATCATCACTCGGACCAAGTACGAGACGACCAACAAACAAAAAAATAGGCGACGAGCAACAAGCGTCGACGAAAATGGAGTTTTGTCAGAGTTTCCATAACAAAACGCCAATATTTGCCCATCAACATGGGATCGAGGAATAGTTGTATGTATCGCAGGTTGAGAAGAGTCGCGACTGTTTTTCTGAAAATCGCGCATCTGTACGGCGACCTTTGATGCCACGCGATCCAGTCCGAGAACATTATTCAAATCACAAAACAAATTCGGTGACAAACCGAGCAATATGCAGCGTTTAGCCGGCTATTATTTCGAGCCCCGGCTTCGGACGGATCTTAACGTCGAGGACAATGGGGAGCCCCATGCTCGATAGTATTTAATCCAGCCACCCCCTTGCCGGGGTCGACTGGCCGTATCGCCCTGGGGTGCTAAGCTTTGCTGTCGCTCAGGCTTACCCCTCATTTGCTCCCATTTATAGGCCTGCTTTTCTCCGTTCGGGACCTGCGGTTTACGGGCTCTGCCGATCGGTAACCGGCTGATATATGCGAGGGTAACTGCGTGACGTTCGCGTTTGATTTTCGCGCCCTCGGGCTACGAGCGGCAAGTCTGGGTTGATAATGAAAATGCACTTATTACTTCGAGTTTCAAGCCCAGTGGGGCTTGCCGATACGTCTATTGTTGTTTTTACGCGCTTCGAGACGTAGATGAAGCTTAATTCATTAAAATAAGAAGGATGATGGAATAAACCATTCATTGTATTTTGCTCTCCATGTTTTAATTTTTTTTTTGTTTAATTCTAGATTTGCTGGACTTTATACTCTATTTGGATAAGTTGATGTTGAATTTTAGGACGAGTCAACAATTAATGCTATGTACAATCTTGAAACATCATTTGCACCCTATTATTGATAAATTATTTAGAAGGAGTGTTCTGGCTGAGGGTCTACGGGTGAAATTTATTGTCTCGTCTTAAGAACGTGCTTAATCTAAGATCGTCGTATAATTGCCAAGAACCGATAGTCGAGAGAAGATTTAGCCAGCCGACGCAATTGTAATGCAGTATCTTTCCGTATACGATATAAAATTGTCGAATGTTTTGGAAATGGCATGAAGCGATTGAATGGGAAAATTGTCCATCAATTTTTAACCGACAAATTATTAAGGCATGCTGGATGATCGCAAACTCTGGGATTGTTTTCGGTTCGCGGACCCGAACGCGCTTACACATCCCCCATCAGATGTTTCGAGGTCAAGCGTGTTTAATTCGTGCCATCGATAAATTGCTAAATTGGGATGAGATAGTCTGTCGGAAATCCTTTGTGCATGGTTCGGGTGTATTACGAACGATGTCCCTGCAGGCTTAGATTTATTTGGTCTGTGACGAGCGTCGAGCTTATTTTGCATCAATCAATCGAATTGTCGATATAAACATCGCTGCGAGATCTCTCTTACGATGGTATTTTTAATTGTCGGTTTGCTTTATATTGGATTTACACATTTACATACGCAAACAATGTATATTTTATTACCTTTCATGGCATATTTTTGCACGTCCATTATTCTGGCACATGAATCAATCATTGTTACCTTTCGTCAATGTCTGCCAATGCACGTGCCCGTGAATTTTGTATTATATGTATTTTATGTTTTTTATATTTACTTCAAATTGTTCTTTAAATATTTAATTCCAAGTTTTAGGTTATCAAAAATTGAATTTCAAAATAGCGACACCCAATATGGCGTCTTGAAGCCCAAAATTTGAGACCATTTTCGGTTTCACGTATAAAGATTTAAATGAACGAAATTCGTTTAAATCATTTAAATCACGAAGCTGCTGTAAAATTTTCCAAAATTCGAGATGGCGGATGAAATATGGCGGACGAACATTTTTGAAATATTTCAATTTTTACAAAAAAAAAAAAAAAAAAAAAAAAGGATCGCTGATCACGAAACTGATGTCGAATTTTCGAAATTCAAAATGGCGGAGAATTTTGTATTATGTGTTTTTTATATTAACTTATTTTTCAAGGTTTAAATTTTACTTTAGATATTTAATTTTAGGTTTTAGGTTATCAAAAATTGAATTTCAAAATGGCGACGCCCAATAAGACGGCTTGAAGCCCAACATTTGACGCCATTTTCGATTTCATGCATAAAGATTTAAATGAACGAACTTCGTTTAAATATGTATTTGTTATGGTTTTTGTTGGATCGCTGATCACGAATCTCATTTCGAATTTTAGAAATTCAAAATGGCGGATCCAATATGGCGAACGAATATTTTCGAAATCTTCTAATTTTTACGAAAATCTAAAGATTCAATGTTATACGAGTTTAAACAACTTTATGTCAATGCATGCAACTGTACGCATTATAATTGTACATATACATTTTTACATTTTACACGATGGAGGCCGTGTAACGTGAAAAGTGCGTTTGTAGAATAAAGCGACGCCAAGCGGCTGATTCCATAAACGCTAATCATTTTCTATAAGTTTTATTATTTTACCATATATACTGTACGAAATATCTGAATATAATTGCAAGAAAGGTATAGAGCGATATCGCAATTTTTTGTAACAAACACATAAATCTCGTCGTACATTACCGAGACTAAAGATCAGTGTAAACATAAAGCCTGCAGGTAAACAACGAATGCAAAATCACCGTTATAAACGATTATGAAGTCATTAAAACCAAATACATTTTCATTTAAAAATTATATCCGTCAAACCGATCTCTTTTCCCATTTATTTAAAACACGATAAAATTATCCAAAAGTCCACAAGTCACGGAGCAGTTCTGCTCGATATTAAAAATGCGATATTTGCCCTTTTTATCACCGACACTGAATTAATGACAAAAAATTTCCCCGTCACTCGTATATTTTGCCGAGCTTTTTTCAGCATCGCTATAAGTACGCGCTAATATGGATTTTACATTTTCGATATTAAAGCGCACTCCTTTTTACGGGGCGGCCAAATTGAAATGTAACCGCCGGTGCGGTCTTGTAAAACGTGCAAATAATTAAATGCAAAGCCAATATAATCACCATATCGACTTTAAACCATATAAACTACCTACAATTGTCCTTTTTCTTCCTTTCCAGCATTGTTTTTTTTTGTCCTTGTACAGCGCCCGTGGCGCTTTATCGCTTTCGTTCTTGTCGCGTGTACAAATTCGAGCCTAATCTGTGTGAATAGCCCTGTATATATGCAATTGGTCGCAATATATATATAGATATATAGATGTATGTGTATAACATATACACATATATATGTATATAAGCGTTTACAACTGTGTATTCGCGCGACGGGTTCGAGCGTCTACAAACAAGATTCGTCTCGGTTCTTACTCGTGTAATCCTCAACTTCTAACGACCGAATCTCGTATAGTACTTAAATCGAGGGGCGCAAACTTGTCAATTACTGCTCAGCATCACGCACGATACAAAATTGCGGTATAGACGAGTAAATTTGTATATGTTTCAATTATTCTTAAAGGGGTTTTCTATAAGTTCTGGTTTTTTTTTTTTTTTTTTGTTTGTTATTCTTTCCCACCCGACTTTGAACGATAATGACTGTCGTTTTCTGTCTCAAGTATATGAGAATGTTTTCTTTTGGCCGTCATTAAAATCACATCATCCCTGTGAAAAAAAAAAATCAGATCACCGCTATAGAAAAATGAACAACTGTTGATTCGAAGAAAGTAGGAAAAATATTTATTTTCTTTAGAGGGCGGAAAATTGTTTTTTTTCTAAAGGCATAAATAATTTTGTATTTGCATCGTATAAAGCAAAACTTAATTCTGTAAAATCATTAAAGAATACTCTAAAATGTAATAAACGCTTATGCAAGTCACAACAGAAGAATAGTAGTGCATTACGTACCGAGGGCGGAAAGTTAACAATTGCAGCTCGAGTGAAATGTTTACTATAATCGATCGGAATGAAGTCATAATAATTTCATTGTATATATACTATCATTAGAAAGTTAGTATTTTTATGAATCGAAAGATAAGAAAGATGAAAAGTAAAAAAGAAAAAAGAAGACAATAATTATGTATAAATAAATTGTTTAATGATATACAGCGACAATAAAAATGCTTCCCTGTAAAATTAAAATAATGAAGATTAATGAAATTTGTGTAATTTTTATAATATTTGTCTTTTAAATACAAAGAATATTGTTTTAATGAAGAGAATACTGTTTTTGGTGTAATCAATGAAAAATGTATATGCTGCAACAATTTAGACGATATTCTATGCAAAGATATTATTACATCTCGTGTATTTTGTTATAATTGTATTTATCAAGCGTATAATTGTTTGTGAAATGTGAACGAGGCAAACGAGTGACAAAAAAAAAAAATAAATATGCATTCTATATTTGTACTAGAGCGATAATGTGATAAATGGCGTTATTTTAAAACATTACATAAATTGTAACAAATGAACAAAGTCGAAGAAATGGGCGTTTATATAAATTTTTAAAATTTCCAAAGAGCTGAATAGCGGCCATGTTGAATCATAATTTTAAATATATAATTGTTTCGCGTATAAATAAATATCGAGATTGTTTGCGTGTGATATTAATTTTTAAACACTATTTTGTAGCAACAAAACGTATCGCGAAATATGTTACGTGCAAATATTACTGTGAACTGTGGATATAGGTCTACATATGGTGTCGATGATAATGAAATCATTTATTAAAAATCAGGATCGATTAAAAATTATATATATTTTTTTTTAATTCTCTTCTGTTTTTTAAGCGATGTGAATTTATTTTTATGGGTATGTATTAAATGCGCATTTTTTAAATACTTTTCGAGTATATTGTTCAATCAGTTTTGGAAAGTGCACGTGTTATATTTGTATTCATTTTTGAAAAGATTTTGAATGATTTTTTTTTTTTTTTTTTTAACAAGATACAAAGAATACACGTATTTTTTAAAAAGAATTATTTCACCCTGCCGACGCTCATGTGTAAATCCGGGACATTACGTATACCGCGCAACAAGAGGCGGAGTTTCGTTTGGCCAATCATCGGCACGGAGTTCAATTTCGACCTCCACAGATTTTATCTCCCTCTCTTATCCATTTACCATCCTGCAGCAGCATTCGCGTCGCTCGAAATTCGAGTATGAATATTACAATAATTATAGTAATAATTACTTATCGTGGAATGATATTTCATGAATTATCAGCGACACAGTGAATACAGTTACAATCATCGTTTGAATAATGTACGATAAGAATTTATATTTCTTTTTCCTTTCGATTATTTTCATTATTCACATATAATAATGTAATAAATGGCAGAAAACAATATTGTTTGATTGCACGATAAACAATATTCTCTTAATTAAAGTAATATTCTCTGCACTTAAGACAAATATCATTAAAATTATAAAAATTGACGAAAATAGTGCCTTATGTACCAAGGGCGGAAAGTTGGCGATTGCCGCTCGAGTGAAATGTTTACTACACAGTAACCTCATTACAGATTTCAGTATTACACGGACGATTTTATCGTCTGAACAAATTGTTTCCATAGATATGTAGGGAAACAATGCATTTAATGAGACAATTACATATTGAAAGTCGTATAAGTAACAATTTTTAGGAAAAATGAGTTTTTTATTCGCATTTTTCCTTCCCCCATATCAATCCACGATAAATACATAATGTAGAAAATGACATGTTTAATGGATAGGTTTTCTCGAGTTAGAAACATCCGATTGGGTAGCACAAAATATGATATTAAAAGTGATCGAATCCCCAACAATCGTGCCCTACATTGTTTTCAATTGGTTAAGTATAGTTTCAGTGTTATTGACCAAAGTATATGAAAAACTCATTCTATACAGACATGTAAAAATAGAAAACATCAACTTATGTCCAGTTCGTTATTGTTTACGCGTAGCCCGTACTTTAATGAAGAAAACGTAAGGTTTTCATGAAGAAAATCCTTACATAAAATCCGAAATAAAAAACGAAAAAAAAATCCAATAATTCAAATCTCGGAAACAATCACTTAAAAATGTTGTTCGATGTGATCTTCGAATTTAGTGTGCCAAAATACGTACGCAGGGAATATAGAATGTTATTAAAGCCTCAATAAAAAAAAAATGTTACACTGTTTTTGAGTCCGATAACTTTAATGAAATGGCGATCGGTTCGACTTTGGATCAATTGTCTTATTACACGTTTTTGGGTGCGTACTTTATGATACGGTACACACAAAATATTTATTTGTATTATTTGGAAAAACACATTTTTTACAAAATGACTGAATTTGTCCAACATTTATTTTTGTATTAATTTAAAATCGTACAAAACGTGACATTAGAATGTGTACTTTCATAATATGGAGGTATATATATAGTTATTTTATTTTTTATTTATTTCTTTGACCATTTATAGTTATATTGTATTTTTGTTTTCTAAATATTGTCAGACAATGAAAACCACAACAATATATATATACAACAATTATTATTTGTACAAGTGTTATCAGTGTCATTTTAGTTTATTGTACCCTTACGATGCTCAAGTATTTATAAAAACGGTCGATAATAATACATTTGATATTTCCTACATGAATATTTACTTTATCATAATCCCGACTTCCAAAATTAAATCATGAATAATAATTCAATTCTCTTTATAATGCTTAAAAATCTATTCTAATACTATCTATATATATATTCTAATAATAATCTATTAGTCGACCGTTCTTAGTGCGTAAAATTAACTTTTGCACACGCCCCAGGTGGAAATTGAATCTGGTTAAAAAAAAGGCACTGGATAGTTTTCCCTGACGATAATCGGGCACTATAGGCATACTGTGGGACACATATTCGGCTAGTTCCTGGACAGTTATTACTGTATAAGAATATTAGCCAGTTAGTGGCCAGTGCCACTCCAGTTTAGCCCTAATATTATTTTAACCTGTCACGTGTCAAAACGTGCATAACCCTCAACTACTTGAGCAGATTATATATAATGCATCTATCATTATATAAAATACAATAGACAGAGACAACAGGTTCATGTAAACGACCGAAAACAATAATATTAATACATTTCAACAACACATATAGCAAATGAGGTTATATGCTTTGCGTGTGCTCGAGGTTCTCGTGGCTACATTGACAGAAACTAGACATATACTTGACTATAGTTTTCTAATCGTAAAATCTCAGATTCTGCCTAAAAACTAGACGGCATTTACTTTATTTAGTTTTTACTAGAAATCGCTGTCCAGGGCCTATTTTAATTTTATAGCAATCTAGTTTTGCCCGGACGATTCCTGGGGCTGGATATTGACTTGCGAAATGGGAAACTTTACGTTTTACCCATACGTCACACAAAGTTGCGACGTCATTTCTCTGGTCCAAGTATACGAAAAATGCCTGTGTAAATACCTATTTCGCGCCCTAGTTAGGTAATATATTTATTGTAATTGTGCGCGTAAAGTTAATGTGTACAGTACTTCAGACGCCCAATTTCAGTGCGTAAAGTCATCTTTTATGCACGTTGAAAGATGACATGCGTAAAGTAAAAAAATCTTGCGTATAAAGTAAAAGTACACTTTATACCCTAGTTAGGTAATATACTTTTATTTCATTTTAATCGCTAAAAAATCGAAATAATGAATTTACTCGAATATATCGTGAAAAAAGTGTTCATGTGTATTGCAATTTATCATCCATCTGTTAATTTATATAAATTCGATCAAATAATTTCGGTATAATCACAACTGGAATCCACGTTGTAAATTATCTCAAAATAATTCGAATGCATCGATTATTATCGTTTCTATATGTCTACGATTTTCGGATGCACCTTCGTGCGACTCTTTGCGAAATACAATATATATAATACGCTTAAACAACTCTTTACAAAAAATCGTGTTTACGAAGCGTCGTATGTAAACACGTCATGATTGAGGGGGTCGAATAAAGAGCCACGTCGAGGCAAAAAGCGTCATACGCCCCGTCATTTCCACACCGTGAAATTTCGATATTATGAAGGCAGCAGGCACCGGTATATACATATATACATATAGGCGGGCAACATCGCGAATTTACGCTTCACGGAGCGTGCTTTTCCGTTTTCCTCCTCGAGACCTCACCCTTAATAACTCCCCGCCGCTCTCTTGTCGTGATTTTCGATCTCCCACGGGACTTCCGCCGACGTTCCCGGGGAAAATCTTTTCGCGCAACCCCCAACAAACGTCGAGATCCACAGAAAAAAATTTTTTGTTAAAGATCCACACGAGAAAATGAACCAACCCTTAAACTCTTATGGGTATATCGTTAAATCGAGACGAATTTGCCTTCTTTACAGAAACACATTTCCACGTGATTTGTTTGCAGTCAATGGGACACATTCATTCATGAATCTTTTCTTTTTTTAATTCGTTACCGAATGATGTTCATTCATGGACAGACGTCGTAGACACAAAGTTATAGGCATTCGGCAATTGGAAGCTTAATCATGCCAAACATCTACCAGAGGAAGCGAAACAATGGTCATGAGACGAAAGAATGTATACAGGCCAATTTGGTATAGATATAGTAACGCCCGTGAAGAATGGCGTCAGACACATTCACTAAATCCTTTTAGCCGACTTCCTTGTGTGTCTCCGCCTAGGATCATTATTGCGTCAGGAATGCACACTAAACAAGAAAGGGAAATCCTTCAGGTTCCGACGTGCGGTGACATCAAAGAACAACAACCCCGAACAATAACCGTATATAAGATGCGATTGTGAAAAATAAACAAAAAGAGTCGTTTATAATGAATTTCGGATACAATTGCGCACTTATCGCTCTTACGCGTGTAAACATAAATCCAACCGCAAACGACCATATAGCTTGGAAAACACGGCGAGTCGAAAAATTGCACTGTTGCGAGCAGTGCAACTGGGCATTGTGTCCACTACGTTATACACGTGGACAATTATGGAGCAAGCTTTTTCGTTGTGGAATCAAAGAGTAGAGACGAACAGAATGCGAGCAAAAGCATCAGGCCGACAGCTGAGTGTACACAAGGAGGAGGCTCTTTTTCTACGTCTGTCTGTACCTCACTCTCTATCTCTCTCACTCTCACTGTCTCTTTTGCCCATTCTCCGTCGCTCACACTTTGCTTCACTTTCGATGCCTTCAACGTTTCGAATCTCTACCCCATCGACCCCATCGCGTCCGCAGCACACCGACGGGCCTATGCAAACACGTCGCATTCATTGGACCAAGAGCATATCGCGTACGAATGATTTAATGGAAGGAGCCCCCGAAAATATTTCTGGGGCTCGATATCCAGATTAATCATCCGCGGCCCAGCCTCTGTATATATACTCTATATATACGTATGCTATACGTTCGGTTTTTTAGCTTTATTTTCGGGGCGGTACGGTGTAGTTTCCATTGTTGCGCTGCTGATGGCTCTTTGTGACGTTGAGGTTTCTGTTATTCCTAAAAAAGAAAAAAAATGAATGGACATTTTCCGTGTTGAGAATCAACTTTCGTTGTCATCAACTTGGACGACTCTTGCCAAGAAGTCTCTGATGTTTCGATCGATAGCCATCAAACTCCAGCTGATGGTATCCCGATTGCCCTAAATCCATTTGGGACCTCGCGACATGGAACCAGCGATCCTTCAGGGCAATATTTTACAACGTTGAAGCTCCGAAATGCGAAAAAAGCACAGGACACAATTTAATAAGACAAATACAACAGCGACAAAAAAAAACAAACGGCGAGTTTATTTTACTTCGATCTTCAGAGGAAAAGTACCGACAAAGATTTTCACGCTGCTCTATATTGCAGAATAAAGTTGTGTAGTGTCGTGGCAGCCCCGCTGGCGTCGGCTAGGGATGAAGGAGGAGGATGGCTCGGAGGGATTCAATATAATCGCGCAATAAAATTCACTTACAAGCTATGTCCTCGCCCCCTTTTTCATCCTCCATCGTTCTCTTTCCCTCTCTCTATCTATCTGTCGTTTCTCTCTTGGCGTCTTCCTTCATTTCGACCGCCCGTTGTCAGCTCTCCGAGCTTCATCCAGCCGACGGCGACGCTGGTGCCATGGGGAGCATCGCAAAGTATTATCATCGAGCTTTCGACCTAAACTTCGCTTCCTCCTCCATACGTACACATGCATACATACTTCTACACACATAAACTTTTTTTTCGCTCACTTTCATCTTTCCCTTTCTTCACCCCTTCGCGGAATCTGCTTTTGAACCGTCGTCTACACTTTTTTTGCCCGGTCTGCCACTGCAATTTAATGTCATCACTTTTAAAGCTTTTTTACCGCTGGAGATTGCGATCAAAGTTATTCTTCCACTTATTCAGCACGAATAATTCCGAAGACAGATTTTAAAATTCAAAATGGCGGACGAATTTTTTGTATAACCATTTTTCCATTTCCTTCAGTTTTGAGGATAAAAATGTATAAATACTAATCGAAATGTGACCCTCGATGCAATCGTGCCATCAAAGTTTAACCAATAATAACTGATTGTATACTATATAAAAGATGGCGTCAACTGGGTAAAAATCTTGTATGGGGTGACAAAAAGTCCAGTATAAGAAATTGATGCGATTGATGGTTTAACGATGGCGGACAGATTTTTGTTGGCCCTTGCGTACTATGGAAATACAGTGGAGTGAGGGGCCAACGGTTAAATCAATGGTATACCAAATATTTGAGGATGACCCCTCGTCGCTGTATATTTAAACGGGCTGCGAATGCCAACGAAAAATAATTACATATGTTTATGATTTGAAGTGTACTTTTACAATTTCGGGATTAAGAAGACAAATAGTCATACGTGCGTGTGTACTCATCCATCCCCGATAAATAAAAAATAATACGTATTTGTCTACTTTTGGATAAATAATCTCAACTTTATACGATGTTGTTGTATTACATCAAACCATTATGTAATACAACAATATTCGACACGTTGCCTGATGTAATAGACCGCTTAGGTTAGGTATAGGCTTCTAAGCGATGACCGCGTTATCGGAACGTAAATAAATGTAAAATTCCAGAAAAGGCGAAATTAATCTGTATATATATATATATTATGTAATATTTTTGTAGCATGTTTGTACATGATAATATGTGGTTCAGGATATTGAACTCAATTTTCTTGTTTTGGACATTTTCTGGTATCCATCTAAGCGGCTAATATTATTTCAAGTTCATTCTGTTTGTATTGAGTGTGATAAAAATGAAATATTCGAACCGATAAATCGCATCCAAACGAATTGGAGCTTTCGTTATAGTTCAATTAAAACTTAAAAAAAAAAGAAACTGGAAATTGATGATTCCAAAATCACGAACGAACTACAATAGGTATAAAGATTCAAAAATTACGAATTGAATGATTTTTTATACATTCCTATGCATTTTCAAATGCTGGGAGACTGTACCAATGGATAAATTGTACAGAAGACTGGCGGATATAAAAATGTCGAATGACATCGACGGCTACTTTATTCTATATTATACATATTTTATACAATGTTATATATATATATTGTACATTTTAGGATTTCAGGGCTGAAAATCATCAGATCTTGGGATGAGAAAATATTTTAGTGTATATTTTCGAACGTGAAAACACGTTTCGATCCTAAAGTGCCGATCCTTTTCAGAAATCTAAAATCAAACATGTAAAACCATGTAATAAATAGAAAACAGAAACAGAACTAAACAGAATGCCAGAATATAATTATGACACATTGAACACTCTAAATTTCTTGGAGTGATAATCGAGACATTATTAAAGAAATTTTTAAGAAACAAAGTTATCATTTTTTTTTATAAATGATATTTCACTCTTTGTGAAGTGATCATTTTTCTCCAACAAATTTAGAGACTGTCTCTCTAGACATATTATTATATTATTCCCCATTCATTGGAAGGAAACTTTACTCTATTTTGGAGTGTGTCGGTGAATATATACTCTAGAAAGTGTGAAAATTCACTCTTTTAAAAGATTGACTCAATTCTTACTCTCTGTACAGTGAAATTTCACTCCAAGATATCTACCTTTTAAATTCCATGGAGTGAAAATTCACACCTTTAAAAAAGTTGCTCGATTATCACTATTTAAAAGAGTAGATTTTTATATATTTTTATAGAATTCATACTTTTTCGAGTGAAATTTCAATCTATATTTTAGTGAGTCGAAGAATTTACACCCCAAAATAGAGTGAAATGCCAATTTCAACGAGTGAAAATTCACTCCTGTGAAAGAGTAGCTTAATTATCAATGTTTATTGTAGAGTGAACTTTCACTCTAAGAAATTTCGGGAGTGCTTCTCTATACGTACTCCCATGCATTGGATTGAAATTTTACTCTATTTTGGAGTGAGTCGGGGAATTTATACTTCAGAAGGAGTGAAAATTCAAAAAATAGTTATTTACTATTTAAATTCCATGGCGCGAATTTCACTCTTAAAAGGTGAAAATTGAGCTACTCTGCAAAAGAGGGAAATTTCATTATTTTTAAGAGTAACTTCTCACACTTTCTGGAGTGAAATTTCACTCAATATTGGAGTGAGTCGAAGAATGTACACACCAACCGGAGTGAAATGTCACTCTTAAACAGTGAGAATTCACTCATTTAAAAAAGTGGCTCAATTATCACTTTACTTTGGAGTGAAATTTCACTCCAAGAAATTTACAGATAGAGTGAAATAAATTTCTTTTAATCTTCTACGTACTAGATTAGAGGATAACAATAGGTTTTAAATGAATTTTGACTCTAGAAAATTTGAGTAAATTCCAAATTCAGACATAATAAGTTACAAATCGTCTAAACGTGTATACCTATTTAATACGTGAACGTAGTCACTTGTTTGTCCAAGGAAAACAGATTACTTTACTTTTGAATAAGTGCACGTATGTATACGTACATATTCTATATGTATATATCTATTTCACTTTAAGTTATTCTAAGTGAGTTTACCATTGGTAGAAATTAGAAATCGTTTTTTATCATGTGAACA
Source organism: Trichopria nigra (assembly GCA_030522945.1). Taxonomy (NCBI): domain Eukaryota; kingdom Metazoa; phylum Arthropoda; class Insecta; order Hymenoptera; family Diapriidae; genus Trichopria; species Trichopria nigra. The sequence goes on from JAPYZR010002790.1 coordinate 26,928, forward strand.
TGTTGGCATTTTTTTAAACTTATTATAAAATAACTCATTTCAAACACTAGTGATATTATATATATTTTTTATTGTTGCTTTCTCAATTTTCAAAGAGTTCATTTTTTCATAATAGCAAAAAACAAATTATATACAGAATTAGGTTTTTACAAAATTATTTTTATAGTTTAATTTATTTTTATCGAATAAAATTTACATTTTCTTAAGAATTTGGAAGAATGATTTCATTACTCCTTTAATGTTGTAATTACTCCATAAACTTTTTTAAGTAATAATTCATGATTTAAGAAAGTGAATTTTTTACTCTTTTTAGAGTAAATTCTAATTTTTTAAATTAAAATATGATTTTTTAAAGTGAAAATTTTTTTGAAAATTTGAAAATTGACATTTTTTAAAAAGTGAACCTTTCGCTCCCTGTAACAGTGACAATTCACTCATTGTGGTGAGACAATTTCATGACTCGTTCATAGAAAGAGTGAAAAACTCTCAGTATTAATTCCCATTCGAATAAATTGAGCACAGTTCATTACAGAAATTACAAAGAAATCCAAAACCATAAAAAAAAACAAAATATATTAAAAAATAATAAATCACAATACAAAGATCACAAACACTGCAAACACTTATTATCCAATTAACAGTGAGCTTATATATCGAGCCTCGTACGCATCGTTCGGTTCGACGGACAAAAAGACGTTTGTGCACTGTGTGGTTTTCGGTTGACGACAAATGAATTCGGCGCTTTTATATAAAATCGCCATAACGAAATCAAAAGGGGCGCGAAGGGGCAGTTTGGGAATTGATTCCCCCGTTGGAATCCCGAGGGAGCATATCCGGGACTGAGACCAATAAGAATCGTCCCGGGACTTCCCCATCCGACGGAACTGTATATATTCTAAGGGACTATACTGTGCGCCAAAGAAAGTTTCGCGAATGGCGGCTCCTTCAAGTCAACCCCTAGTCGTTCGCAATAAGGGGATGAAGGGAGGTCGCGATTATTGCCCCGCTAGATCGATAAATCTCAGTACTCGACTAAAAGTCGAGGAAAAAAAGATGGTGTCCTTTTTTAATTTATAAAACATTCTATTGTCATCATTATTATATGGGGAATATATTTTACGACCGGATGTTTATCGAAAATTTATGGTTTCCCACTGCACCGCCGTTCGGTAACTTTCAATCATTATTATCATCGCCGTTATCATCCGTTATCGATTTCTCCAACATTTGACGTCGCTAATCTGTAAAATGTGTATAGATAAGGTTCAGCTGAGCCATGATCCTGACGATGGCCATATGGTGTTTTTTTGTCTCCATAGTAGTCCAACCTATAATTTTACAAGATTATTGTACCTCAATATATCCAGGAACGACCTTTTTGGTTAAATCTTTTCGACAAACCTGATAATCGATACAACAAGACGCACCGAAGTTTATGACAATAATCAACGAGTACTTTTTATTATGTACAACTTATCGATCAATATACACTCGAACGATATTCAAGTAAACAATACCCTTTTGCCGAGTTTCTTCTTCTTTAAAAATCGTGGTTTCTGAGTTCTCTTTAAAAAAAAAAAAGGTAATCCAACAGTTCCATTGTGATGCGGCCTTTACGGGCATATTGACAATCGATCAGGGCATCGCCTTTGTGCCGATTACTCGTCTTCGTTCAACCCTGATGGTAAATCCCCGGCCTGCAGGGAGATGTTACGTATATATATATGATTTTTCATAAACACCGATCTGACAGCCAGATGTACGGCGCTCGGGTACTTGACTCGTTGTTCGCGGAATAAGTACTCTCAGTGCTTAAGCATCCGTATAGCACTTTGTACACAACCGACTGACGTGTACCACCGGGCATTCAAACATATTTCACCGAGAACGCGGACTATGGGCACCGCCTTTGTTTTGAACGGCCCATAATCCACTTGCGCAGATTTCAAGCACTTATTGGCCCGTCGTATTAGTAAAAAAAAAAAAAGGACGAGGCGGATGCGAACAGGAAAAAAGGAAGAAGAGGGCTGGGCCAAGCCCGAAAGCAGAAAAAGGC
>JAPYZR010002791.1:0-15828 GCA_030522945.1 Trichopria nigra
ACAAGATACCGGAAAATTTTTTATTGCAGTTTTGGACTCAGAATGATCTGAAACGTGGAGATTTCATGAAAAAAGTGGGTGTCATTTTTTTTTTCGGATAACCAAATTCAATACTTCGATCCCAACCTTTGGTTACGGGTCGAAGTAATAACGTATCTCCAGGGAACATACCCTAATAGCACCTTATAGTAAGGTTAAGTGATGTTGCTATAAGATTGGTGATGTTTTTGAATGGTTCTTAATACTAGTATCGAAAATCACTGTCTGTACTCGATTTTATATTTCGATATAATATTAAGATTAAAAATTAAAATGGTGAGATAAGCATATTTAAAAAAAAAAGATGATCTGGAATTTGATATTGAATAATAATACAATTTGTTGTTAAAAATATCAATAATCTATTTCTAGTACGACCCTTTCTTTTAGTTACGTCTGCACGGTCAATATCTCGACTTCAAATCTTATTTTCTTGCCGCGTCTAGACTTATAGGGATCCGTAAGGAGATTTGTCGCCGACAATTTATATACAACCAGCAAATATGTTTTTTGCGATCGTACTTGAATTACTCAAACTCTAAATATTTATACGACTATAAATAAATATATCTGAGAACGTAATTTTATTTAATTACCAATATTATTATATTTCAAAATTAATAATTGACATATCGTAATAAAATTGAATTTTTTGCGATATATATAGTAGTTCTAATGAGAGATATTTACTTTATTCATTTTCATCATCAGAGATAAAGATTTAAAATAGTTCATTATGCAACAAGTGTCTAAAATTCCATTTATACATTATTTTTTAACAAAAAATTAGATGAAACGAGTTTTTTTATAATACAGTGTGCGTGAAATTTGCAAGCAAATTTGACAATATAACGAATTCAATATCTATACAAATTGTATGTCCATCGGTCATGTGTATGCGTAAAACCGAATTTATGCAATCTATTACAAACTTTATGTTTAATAATATTTTCAACGGTATTGATAATGATTGAGAAACCATTTAACTATTATTTGATACGTGTCTGACTCAAATTAGTTGTACAAATTATTAAAAAAATATTATACTTACTATATTCCAAAATGTTGTTTTTACTAAATTTTTAGTTATTAAAAATTTTGTTCAATAATATGTGGCTTCATTCTCATTTGCAATATATATTTAACATTCAGCTACGGAACCTTATAACTATAGATATACGCTAATAGTGTAATTTCAAGCAATCTGTCCTAAAAATCTGCTTGAATATTATTTTTTTTAGCATATCCAATTATTACTTTCCTCCTGCCATTCATAGTAACTATGTTTCATTCTAAAATGTGCAAAAGTTGCAAATTGATGAATACATCAATAATTGCTCCTTCGTATCCAGCTTGTTGTATGAGTCTTTTCTCCTCATTTACTTTAATCGTTACTTCTCTTCGATCCGTTTTTGCCGTCCTCTCACGAAGAAGCGCTTTAACCCTAATCCCTGGAGATAAGCGATCTCATTTAACCAAGATAACCCTAAATGGAATCGCTTACTTATCCGTCAAACACACAATGAAAATAGCTTAACGAGAATCTCGAACGAAAAAAGATTTAATCGGCTTCTTTGGCCGCGTGTTGAACCCAACATATTTAATTCAGTAATGTTCTGGGGTCGCGCCTCGAGCCACCTTAATTAGGCGCATTTAGAGGAAAATTCAAGCGCGGCAAACCTCGTCGCTTCCAGTTTTACCGTCAGCATAAAGATTAATTAGCTTGACTGAATGATAGATTTTAACAAGTTCATTATGATATTCAATTTTTATGACCATCTTTTCTGCGATATTCAATAGTAAATGTTTTACTAAATTATTTCATTGCGTGATATGTCTCCAGAAATGTATTTTCTATTACTTTCTTGCATCCCAGTTCAATTGGATCAATCGAACCCTGAACTGGTGTTCTGCAATACTTTTGCTTATTTCACAATTGACTCTATATGCTGTTCGTGATTTTCAGATAAGTGCAATTCATAAAAAAATCAATATCATGTCATCCGTGTTTCTTAAAAGTTCCTCAGGAGTGAAAAAAAAAATTTGATAAAGCAATTATTAGGAAAATATTCTCTAAATTTACGCCGTGTAAACATCTTGCAATAATATTTTCCTTTCTCCATTTTTACCTTTATATATATAATATTTTTAACATTTTTGTCAGTCCTTAAAGAATCACACCATTGTTATTTCCTCCCATTTTTCGACCTTGCACCATATAAGGTTTTTCTATCGATAATGGGAGGCGACCAAACTATGTCGAACGTGCTGTTTGAAAATGCCCTCACGGGCCCGTGTAACATTCAACATCAGCAGTAAATCGCCGGATGCAAAGATAACATTCGGGATATTGGAATAACAACACTCCGTTATCGGTTCTGGGGAAGCACGAGCTCTGTGCATTATTTTTAACTTTTAAAGGGACTTTTCACTGTCTACCGTTTAAAGTGGGTTTTAATGGATGACGGATTTTAGATATTGTTATTTTTAATGATCTTGCGATCATTTAGCTGATGTCTTCATTTTCAGAAAATATTCATTTCGTTCTCGCAAATAATTTTCAATTGAAGACGATTACGTTCTTCAAAAAGCAAATTTAATTAAGTAAACTTAATAGTTCAAATATGAATTTTATTTAAAGATAAAATTTAGTTTACATTATACGTATGATATTTCGGTTGTAATATAATTTCCATTTATTTGAGTTATATACCATCTCAACATCGTCGACGTTTTGAGTTATGATTCCATCATAAAATTTAAATCATGGACTTGATTATATTATCACCTACTAATTGAGTATTATGTCATTTCTTTATGTTAATACGATTTCTTGAAGTTACTAATTCGGTCTCTCTCTCTCTCTCTCTCTGCCCCGCTTTTACCTCTTTCTCTTTATAAGTCTCCAGCTTAAGATTTTCAAGGCAACGAATTTCATCTCGGCAGTCTTAGAATGGCATTTGCAGTCGTGTTTGCCCAAGGCAACGAAACACCATTAAGGGAATTACCGCGGCGAGCTTTACTCGTCACGCAGCAAAGCGAGCAATACGAGTGAAAGAAACTGATTACCAACTGAGAATCGTTTTATCGGTAGAAACTAAGTTTGAATGCGAAAACAGCGCAGATTTGTCGTACATTCGAAGTTATGTACGGAGGAAGGTCATAAGCATGGAACGTCATTTGTGAATCCATTTTGCCACGATCCGACGAAGCTGTCTGCGCCGTGACGTGACCGATTTCTTCGTGAAATTTGCATCGATTATTCTATCAGGTGTTTTATAGAAAGAAGCGTCATTTGTAAAATGTCAGATAAATGCTTCGGCTATCACAAATAGGAATTTTCTGATCTCAATTTCTTGTTTGAATCAGAATAATCGTTGTCAAGCCCGAAGTCATTCCTTTGCATTATCTCACAAAAGAGGAAGGAATATTAGTCAAGTTATAATAAAAATTTGTTCGCCTGCATAAAATGCACTGAACCTTATGCTATATAATTTACACTTAATTTGCATCGACTGCACTTGTTACGCTAGTTGCATATTAATTGTTAACAATGTGTACTCCGGTGAATAAATTGCCGATAGTTCTCGGCGCGAATCGTTAAAGCGGATTCAAATTGTATTACCCGAAGTGATTTCCATTAATTAAGTAAGACCTTTATATCAACTCGATATATATACATATATATATATATATATATATATATATCAATTAACATTAAACGTATTTAAAATAGAGTCCGTCTGGAGCGAACGGCCCTGATGGCATTTAGAAATATCCTGGCTCACAACTCGAACGTCGGTTTCTCGCTTGGGGAATTGGGCGTTAATTGCGTCCCTATAAGCCACCGAGTCTCCCGCTTCGTATTCGAGCTTTCCATAGATTCGATTTTATTGGATTTTTTATCGTTATCATTACCCTATCGGTTACGTTCTTTTTGTAATGCAAGATTTTTATATATTCGAATTGTTGTATTGTATTTAATTAATGTTTATTTTTGAAAAAGTATTATTGACTTTAGTGTACATATATTTATTTTAAAATTAATTAAATTTTATATATTCATATATTAGTTAAATAATAAATAATTTAAATAATAAATCGAATTCATACATTTACTTATATTTAATTCTGTTTTATTATAGATTTATTATAGAATTTCTCTGCCATTTTCGAATTTTAAAATTATTAGATTAAACTTAGATAATATTCGCAGCTCGTTTTACCACTTCGGCCAAATCCGTTGTACCGTAATATCGAACTAACCATTATATTAGATCGTTCGGAAGGATGGGTATATCGCTTTGTGCGATTCATCACGAGTGGCGCTCAAGGAGCCTTCTGCTGACGAAGTATTCAAATCAGCTTATTACATACGATTATATTCCCCTCAAAATTGATATACCCTTATGTAATACATTTAATAATTTAAGTTGAAGATACTGCACCATATCTGTTTTTTTTTATTCATTCATTTTTTTTTTTTTTTTTAATTTTAATTGTCTTTATTCGCTTACATTTTTTAATGATATTGTTCCACTTTTCGTTATCACTCAATTCAAATAAATGTTTTGATTTATGTTCCGATCTCGTTCTTTACCTTTCGAAAATTTCGAGACTGCATAACAAGTATAGTTACCGATTATAATTTCTTTATAACGATTCTTTTTATTTCAAATATTTTAATTCGTCATTATAGTAGAAGTATGAAAAATAAATAATATATAAGAAAAAGGATTGAAAATTATGATTCAATTTTACCTTTAGTGAACGAATGAATAAAAAAAAATTCTTGAGACGAACGTAGCTAAAAAGAACGATAAAATCAAGCAAACCGGGGATAATTCAATCTTTAAAAAGCGAGAAAAGATGAGGGCAAGAAATAAACGGTGAAACGATTTCCTTCAATGCTCGGCGTTAGGATATTATGGGCTTTTCTAGAAATTATGGCTGCTAAATGTCCTATGCCTTTATATAGCTACGCGGTATTGCATAATTCATGGCGGTAAATTGCTGATTCTTGGAGAATGGTGAATTTGCTTCTATTTCACTCAATGATACATCGACTCAAGTACGAGTGCCTGTATCTCGTGACTCCGATAACAAGGTTCAAGCGTTAATTGCATGGTCGGATGCTATTTGCATGACAATTGATGGCATTCAAAGACGCCTTGCTGATTGACAGATCAATTAACCGATCGGACATTTGCCGATTTACTACTTAAAATGAACGGATTCTAACATGGTAGATATATAAGCTCCCTGTTGTTGCATTTTTATAGCTATCCGCAGTTGTTTCGAAGCATTCGAGTTTTGAATAACTTACATTCATTTGGGAAATCTTTCGAATATTCCTTCACATGAAATTTACATCCTTTTTATACTGTTTATAAATATCTCGAAGGAACCCATATCATTATGAACTGCTATTCAAGCACAATGACCAAATTTAATCAGTAGAACTTGAAATAGTTTTCAGTATACTATCATTGTATGAAGAAAACTGAAGCGTATACTAATTCGATGTTGTAAATCATCACGGATATTTTGTCTTAAATGTGAGGCGTCTTGTGGCACTTCGCCATACCCTGGTTTGAGGTGATGTGCTAATACCTTTGCAAAATTTAAATTGTAAAATTACCTTTGTTCGTTAAACTTTACGGGATGATTCGCCCAGGATATTCTTAAGAGATGGCGTACCGGCGAGGAGAAATTGAAACACTCGCTAATTTTTTTTATTATAGTTATATTTGACTCTTGCGATCTTACAATAATATTAGGAGTTGAGTTGAGACGGCGTTGTCTATATTATCTCGCTCCATACCAGTGCTTCGAACAGACTGACTTTTTCAATTCGCGACATATGTACACATCAATTGTCGTATACATTCGTAAGATCGAACAACCTTGCCGCCTTTTAAGTAAAGTGGTTAGAAATTAGATTCAGATTAGTCCTGATAAAAAAATAACGGCATAGATGAGTCTAGCCTACCATGCAGGTTTAGTATTTACCACCACGATCATCAACGGCTGTCGGAAGAACCTTATGAAACTCAAGGTTTTAAGGCACCCGTGTTCCCACTTTAAATATTACTGAATAATGAGCGTATACCCAACTAGGAAATGATATACTCAGAATATCTTTAATTAATAAGGATATTATTTGCTATCTGGGATAAGTCTGAATTGGTGCCCAGCTCGGGGAATGACCCGCCACTACACTACACTGCGGTAACAATAGTTGCAAAAGCAACACCAACCTTCGGAAGGTAGGAGTGCAGAATTTCATCATAATAATTTTAAGACAGCACATCCGTTAATTTCAACACAAGTTGTTGGGTGTTAAATATTATATCTTATAGTTTTAGACAATTGTAGGAAATGGTTTTGGCAAGATTCTGAATCTAATTTAATTGAAATAAACATTTTTTATAAATTATGAATAAAACTATAATATACATATATCGCTCATTTACTAACTAATATAACTAAGTAAGACTATAATATATGAATCTCATTACTAACCACTTTACTTGCAAGGTTGCGATGTAATTTTCCAAACGATATCTTGCCAACGGCGTCCGCTGGTAGTAGATGTGACGTTCTTTCGGTCCGTTATGCAATCCTCGGCCCGACTAAACTTCGGTGCCAATGTTCGAGTTGTAATAAGGCGCCGTGTCGCCTAGGTGGAGAACCGAAAGTCGGTGAAGTTTAATCCTGGAAAATCGTACTATCGCCATCGCACGGTTACCGGTTTGAGTAACTCTTGACCTCAGCGACACCCGAACAATGGCCTTAGTTTGGTCATTTATTGACCACTCGACGAGTAGTTACTTTATAGATTCGATCGATTTGATTGAAATTCATGTGAACTTTATTCTAATGAAAAATTTAAAATGTGGTCAAAATTCCTTCGGAGTGCTAAAAAATTGATGGGAAGATCGAAAATAAGGACTGATCCGAAAAGAAGCTAAACATTTTTGGCGGTAAATATCTCGAAGTAAAATAACTTCCATTAGACGGTATCGACTTGATAGTAAAGAAACAATGTGAAATTATATTTGATATTCTGCTCAGTGCCTAATCATTAAAGTAGTGAGAAAAATATTTCTTACTGCAACCTATATTACTCAACGATATAGTTTTGAAATATGGGAATGAATATTCAATTAAGCACTTGCCAAAAAGTGCGAGCTAATATAAACTTATGGACCAAAAATCGGAAAAACAGCAATATACAAAAAGTTCTCTATGCGTCAATTCAAAATTTAGTCTAAAATGCATGATTCAAAGAGTTAAGAAGAGAAATAACATAATAACGTATAAAAAATAAAACATCTCAAAGAAATGTGAAAAACAAATGTTTTTCAAAAGATATATATTTAAATTTTAAATTTCCTTATCATCGTTTCAGCCCTTATTATTTTGAGCATTCACGTAAAATAAATCATTAAAATGTCCAGAATTTATTTTTTGTTTTGCAATATTTTTCTAAGACCATTCATTATCTTAGTTGATTGGACTAATGTTCCTCGGTATCAGGGAAATTGGATACGTACCATTGACACTAGAAGTAAAAGCCGTCGACGAATCACTCTGAAGTCACGGCAGACATTTCTCAAGTTAAGAAACTTTCTAGACGTGTTAACATTAGTCTTTATCGATCTAAATTTAACAAGAGTTTTCCCACCGTGAAGATCAAAGTCAAGCTGATAACGCACAAGAATTCGTTACTCTGATGATAACAAAGTTTTCCCGATTACCATAACACTTGTGTAACAAGATAATCGAAATTTATGTCCGGAATAATTTCACACTCGCTTTCGATTTGCTTGACGGTCTTCATTTGTCAATGACATTCTAACACCTACTTTTAACATCAATTTGAATGTGAATTCCTCGAGACTGATGTGTAATTATAACGATTTTCCTTTCGACAGCCGATAAAAACCCTACATGGCAGGTAGTTGAATATTGACAGAAACAAAAGTGTTGATACGCCAACGTGACGAACGTGAAAAGTTATGAACGCTATTATTTTTATTTTCTAGATTTTATGCGTTTGACTGCCGTAAATACTAAGATTAATGGTTTTGCAGAGTATTAATCACCAAGGTTTATTCGTGCGCATTATATATGCTTGGCGTATACTTACATATATGTAACGCTCACGTTTTGCAGTCTTTACTACTTTGATGAAACAGTTTAAAATTTGTAAATATAAATAATACCAATGCCAGTCATTATGTATCCGCATAGCTACCGTGCTTTAAAGCGGTGAAAACGACGAATACAGAAACGTTGAATTCATTGTTTAAACATTTATCGTAAATATTTGACTTAGTACGACGCACTTCACTTTAATTAAAAAATAAATCATGGTACAGTTAACATTGAAGATTTGAATATTTTTTTCGATGCGAAGAGATTTTTATTTTAGTTTATTTTAATCACATAATTACGTAAATTTAATAAAAATGTTGTATTTTAGTATTTTATCATTTGTGCTTTAACAAAAAATATTACTAGTTTTACAATAAATAGTCTAGCAATGAATATTCTTATCATCAAACGACATAGCTCACAAACATTCAACAAATTCGTATTTTCGCGGTAGAATGTCAAGAATACCGTGACGTTTTCAGTAAGGCTGCGTATCACAGATATATCCTATTTATTATTTAATACATGCGACCAATAAATCTCAGAAAGCCTGCGATACTGCAGTAAAAGTAGCACACTCTCTCAATATTCTATACGTGCTGCACGGGACGACCGAATCTCCCGAGCAGACGTTTTTAACATCCCCCTATTCTGAATGCTGAAGCACTTTATCGCAGAGGTTTGACCATCAGTTCTACGAGGAAGTCTTTACCCGAGGACTTTACTTCACTGTGAATGGCTCCGACGATCGTAAATATTCTTAACGAGTTAGAGGAGTTGTTAATGAAGGGCGTCATATCAAGCGAACGAAATAAATTGGAAATCATTCACACTTAGTGACCTAATTAAAATATGCACATCATACAAATATCATATTTTCAGTAATGCAGTCATTATCGTAGGATATTTATCAACTCTTTTTTTCAAATAGATTTCTATTTAATATTGTGTACTTTATTTTACCTACTTTGTATTCTGATACATTTCTATTATTTGAACGCTGTCAAATCTCTGTAAGTCAATTGCACTACATAGATTCCTGATTCTTGGATCTATGTAGACTTTTTAATCAATGGATTATCGATTCTGATGATGTTAATTTTCACCACTTATTGTCTCTTATGTTTATTTTTGAATGTCATTTCTCTTCCATACCCTACATATTGCAGCGAATCTTGATTATATTTCAAATCTAGATGAGTTAAGTGTTAATTTCATATGATTTCTATTATTTTGCAACTTTTACAATCCCTGTCCTGTCGACCCTCAACTTTGTCCAATTCCAATTTTAGTGATTCTATAAAATTCTGATTTCTGAAATCTAAACTAATTCTAACTTTTTATTTAAGGTCTATCAATCGACAAAATTTTGTTTGATAACATTTTATTGCAATACATATGTATGTATATATCTGTGAAAATATCATTATCCTTTTTCAATTATAGGCATAAAGATATTTAAAAAAACTTCCGATTTATTCAATTTTTCATGAAATATTGTGTGTATTGCTATTTATTCGATTTAATCATAAAGGCCCTTTTGCATAAGGGCGATATTTCAACAGAGTAGAACGCACGTGACATTTCAGTCACGATCGAACGCGATAGCAGCGTAATAACGAATCCACGAGTTACACGAATACGTACTTTCGGTGCCAGGGCTCATTAGGATACGCAGCGTTTGAAGCTTAATATGTCCACTAATCTGCTTAATTAACCTCTAAATAAACGACATTTGAAACCTCTGTATATTACAGAAGAATTACGGATGATAGAGAAACCACCAGTTGTATAAACTAAAAAGAGTATAGAATTAAAAAATTATTAATTTTATAACCGCTTTTAACATTTTTGTATTTATAAAGTGCGTATAAAGCGAAATTATACAACTAAAAAGTATATGTAAAGGTATCAAACAAAATGTAATTAACGGGATTCCTTTCTGTGAGATTTTATTCAGTTTATTTACTTATAAGGTTATACAAATAAAGATAAATAATATTATTTTATTTTTATAATAAAAATAATTTTATAGAACAACAAATGAAGAACATAGTCTTGCGTGATGTTGTTGTAAGTTTATTTTCATGTAATGTATTATATATATATAAAATGTATTACATTCTGAGAATGCTAATATCGAATACAAGAAACGATTATTAAAATTCAAGGCTCCAAGATTTTAATAGTTTTTATTAATTCAGAATAACGTTTTATCAAGAAAAAGAAAGTTTTACATTTTAATTTATATTCTAAGTAATAAAATTAAAATTTGAATGTAATTTTAAATTACAAAATAACTAAAGAATGAATCTCTTTGAGAATATCGGAGATAGTATCAAAGTTAGCAATTCACGATCGACTTTACGCCTGTGGCATTTGTTATGCGTTAGAAAACAGGTGTGCCATATAAAAGGTAAATAATTCTCTCAATAAATCTCTGGCTGGGGATCACAATTGAATAGAAATTGGATGAAATTACTTTAGGCAGAATTTTTATGGGCTATTAGACGTGTGCCAACATCTGAAACCAAGTTTATTTAGCAATTGATTGCGCATATTTCGCAGTTTATCCATCTGGTATAAATTATCGTCGACATGACGATTTTATATTAGAAACGTTCAGGATACTCGAACATAAAACCCAAGAACATCAGTGAATATCAATTTAAGAATTGATTATTTAAATAATTTTGTGGACATCTTACACAAATAATGATTCTACGATCAATTTTATATAAATTATATGTATATATGATCAGAGAAAAACCCAGATCATTTCATCTGCGATTATGGTTACATTTCTTGGGTCATTCTATTCATTTTGATTTTATATTATTGCAGTTTTAAAAACATTTTTTTGAATATCTTTTCTGTACATAATAACGAAACCTTGAAAAAAGTATAATTTAATTTTTTTAATTTATCACGAAATTTAAAACTTGATTAATGTGGATTTTGCTTCCAGTGCAATAAAATCGTTTCAAATTACACATTTTACCGGGAAATACTATTTTAAGCATTTTATTTACCGTTTCCCTGCAAACGGTAAAATGGTAGGTATATAATTGTGAAATTACTTTTCTACAAATTCCTCTGAAAGCAGACGTAGGTATATCAGAACAAGTTTAATTAGGGAAATGTTTTATCAAGAGGCAACTACGATTTGATTAATCGCACGCATTTACTATCGCAAACATGCAAATTCACCTGCATATACTCATATAATTTTTCACGTATACCGCATTTTTCTTTTGCGTTTCCTTGAAATTTACGGCGGCGACAGAAAGGAATTCAGAGATGCACAATTATATATATCCTCCTTTAATTCAGAGCCTTCAAGTTCCGAAGAATTATCAAGTAGTTGGCGTAAAGAGCCATGCACCGAATTAACGCTTGGCGCATTTCATTCTCCTAGCAAACTGAACCTTGTGATTTAATTGTCCGACAACTACTATATCGTAAGTATGAGATTCTGAGTTGGATATTCTCTGGTACGAGAGCTAAATACGCGTCTGCTTCTTATCGCGATTAAAGTAAAGTAGCTCTGAAAGTGTTTGAATACTAATTCACAAATTGCTTGAATACCAATTTACATTCAACATCGGTTTAAAGTGATTTAGATGACTATATTTCATATTTTTTAACTAAATTCAAATAAAAAATTAAAGATTTAAACATAAAACGTAAACATAAATAAATATTTCTTGAAAATAGAGCTGCCAAAATTACATACAAGAACTTTTTAATTTATAGCATATATATATAAATGTACTAAAATGGAATTAGAATATATATGCTATGGTAGAAAATTTAACGTGGCCTTCCCATGACCACGGCTCCAGAAGCATGTCGCGCGCAGCTCAATTTTTTTACCAGGGTGAAATTAGAACAATATGGATTTTAAAAAGTAACGGGAAATATAAAACCAGTACCGACCAAAATGCAATGTATACTCTTGATAATTTTCAAACAAAACCAATATTCAATATTTGCTCAAATAATGGGAACAATAAATTTTAATCCTATATACAGTTGATTTTTTTTAAAATTAATTTTCGAGATGTCAAAATTCTATATAACGACATTTTATATTGTTCATTAATTATGAAAGCGTAGAGAGTTGTAGCTACTTTCTATTATACGAAGTTCAATTATTAGAAACTTACTGAACTTCCCATATGGAAAGGTACTATTGAGAACTGTTCCTCAATTACTCATGTCTAATAATAATCACCTCTAATAATAACGTACAAATTTACTACATAAACCAATAGTACTCAGTAGTTAACCAATCATTACTATTGGCTTACCTAGTAATTTCTAACATTATACACAGTGTCCCTAAAAAGTTGAATACATTTATGAATTACTTGGTCTTTCATTCAGAGAGGAACTAGGGACTTGGAAGATTCCCCAAGTTGACTGTTAAATACCTTAGATGATTATTGGTCATTTCATATTTAACATATATGCGGTAAGCACGAAATTAACATATTGGAACAGGTCGAACGTAGAAAGACCCTGAAGTATTTAGCCTTCAATTTTTTGAAAGAGGTTTATCTCTTTTTCGCTGTTCACTATACATATAAATTACTCATCTATGGAAAGTAATATTATTGGTAAAAACTTAAAATAGAATATAACTACATTCTTTAAGTGAATTTAATATCAATTGCAAATAAAAGAATAAAAACAATCTTGGCAGCTGGTCTCGGGAAACATTTGTTTACATCAAAATAATTTCCATAAAGTTATTCTAGAAACAATCGAAAGAAATTCCTGTTATAATTCTTAAAGAAGAATAAAAGAAACAAAAGTCATTTAATTATTTATTCATTTCAAGATGTGAAACTTTGAAAAGATGTTGAGAGTTCTAAAGGATTTCTATAAAAGTTATTCAATTTATGCCATGTCCAGTATATATTTATTATTCTATAAATTTAAAGTTTTTTCTTCTCTCAGAAACTACAATCGTCTTTTATGAGTTTTATTTAATGAATAATGTTGCATCGGAACTTTCATTTTTTAATTGCATTAATGAAAAGATTATTCATTAATAAATCGTGGTCTGTAACAACCGATGAAGATAAACAAATCGCGAATAAATATTGATTGTCATATTAAACTAAATTTCATAAAGTCCTACAAAAATATATAGATATATTATATATTTCATCTACTAAAGTGCTGAAATTGTTTAATATTATTTCATTTTGTTAACCTAAAAATTTAATAATCGATGAAAAATTTATCGAAACTAAATAAAATTTGTGCCAAAATATGAACTGATAAAAGATATCGAAATTATAAAACGATGAATGTAATTTATCAAATCTTGCCTGTTAATTGATTCTCGGTTAATTTTTAACAATTATAAGGCAATTTTGAGAAATTGAATTAAAAAAAAAGGTTTAGAAATGCTGAATAGAAATTAACATTATATAAATTACGACGTTTGCAAGAGAAAGGTTTCCAATAAAAAATAAAAAACTAAAATAAAAACAAAAAGCCGAATCTACCTATTTACGAAAATGTTACACGAATCTGGTCTTGTTTGCAACATGAAATGGCTTTAGGGGTACTTTATTATACAGGACTTAATTAAAATTGCAACTATTCCCGAATATAACGATGTTGTTTATTCGTAATTCTCAAATGCAGATGTCATAAAAAAATATTCGTATCGTATACATGCAGTAGATAACAAAAATCTTAAGTGCACAAACTTCTTATAGTCATTACATATAAAAAGTACATACAATTTGATATTTCAATAGTAAACACGAGATTCAATACTTATAAATAAAATACAATGCAATATAAAACATTATTTAAAACAAACATTGATGAGGTGTCTAAATAAATGAAACCTAACGAAATCTATAAGATAGTAGCGAGTGTCAAGCCGTCTATGCATTTGGCCTAACAAAAAAAAAAAAAAACAATACATGAAAAAACAATATATACGAAACAAAACGATATATCAATAAAAGTGTATATGAACATGAAATAATTACTAGAAAAAAGAAGTCGGAGACACTGTATTGACATTATACATATGATGACGACAGATTATATTTTTAAAAAATTATTATAACTAGATGGCCCTGGAAAGGACCTCGATGACAGTCCGAAGCGTTAGACGTGGATAGTTTATTTTTGAGAAAACTGTAATGGCCAATCTAAATAAAGATTTATCTATTATTTTAATGTAAGAATATTACGATCGATCTAAATTAAATTATCTATTACGTAACAGATATGTTTCCACGCAATTAATTTAAAATGTTTGAAATAATAAACAGGTGAAAAAAATTATAATTCTGAATACCATCGTATTTGCTATACGTTCAACACTTGCTATCCATTTTTATCTGTTGCTTTAAGCTGATCTGTGCGCTTACACGATTATTTTTATAATTTTTTTTTTTTTAGGTAGAATAGTCGTGTGCGGAATATGCGGCGAAATTTGTATAAATGTACAGGACGTAAAATAATAAAAAGTAGAATTCATTCTTTACAGCGTTTACAACGTTGCTCAGCGCTTCGAATGGCGTAAAATCAGGTTTCCCTCGCTATGAGCCACGACGCGTTATTTGCATTGGTGCGGAAATTCATCGGCTACAAATGAAATGCAGAGGTTCTGTTTTACTACAAAAGAAATTAATTCAGCCGGAAGCCGCCGTACAAATTGCATCCTTATTCATTTTCAGCGAAATCCTACTCTATAATAAAGTTTTAAAAATAGCGAAATCTCAGGCAAATAACTCAATATAGTTTCTGCACATGACGAGTTAACCGAGCGTTTTTCGTAACTTGCGACGCATCTTGCCCAACGAAAAGAGGTGTTTTGCCGTGGTGAAATTCCTTTCATTTTCCATGAGACACCCGCACTATTTCACTCGCGCGTTCGTACATCTTCACTCGCCTTCCGTAACGAGGAAAATATACCGACACCTGGGTGGAAAATGTCGCGCCACATGCTACCCCCTGCCAGCACGAGCATTCGTAAAGTGCAGGTACTTATATAAGTATCAACTCACATACGCATTAAGTGCAACTAGTCGTTGAAAGACGTTATTGCGAAACTTCTGGCATGGATTAAATTGTGTGTGATCAAGTGATGTTAATGAGCTGTTCCGTTAATAAACCTCGAATTATAAACTATTTTTTTTTTTGTATAATTAAAAAGTTGAAAAGTGATTTTTACAATTTAAGGCAATTTTTTAAATATCTAAAACTTGCCTATATACGTATAATCGTTTATTAGGAAGAATTAGGAATAATTAACCGTTTTATTATATTCTTAATTTTTTTATTATTGCTCGTAATTATAAATGAATTCACGAAATATGTGCATCGATTCGAAAGAAATTCTCACAGATGAAAAGAATGTTTTGTATGCTTTTGTTACTTATCATTTTATACGAACACATTCCATCATGGTTTAATGTTTGCCACGTTTTTTGCCGCGCACTCAAAACATTCCGTTGAAGTGTGTCACGTTCGAAAATGAAGTACAATGTGTAACGATTTTCATCATTTTTCGGTCAACGATATATAAACATATATTTATTAAATTCTAAACTTATTTTTTGATATGAAACTGTAGATTATATTCTT
>JAPYZR010002792.1:0-21918 GCA_030522945.1 Trichopria nigra
CGAGCTTCGCGCGATAGCGCGCCAGGGGTCCAGGGGGCGGAGCCCCCGGTGGGGTTGGCGGCCGAAGGCCGCAGGGGCGAAGCCCCTAGTTTATTTATTAAATGACTGTCACAGTAAGAACGTATATAACAATAGAAATTTAAACAAATACTCTTCATATAACATAATTTCCATCATCCCAATAAGAAGGGACATAATGAAAAAAGTTAGAAAGTAAATCGGAAGCAAGAATTCGAAATAAAATCTCAAAATAAAAAAAAATCTAAGTAGAAAGGAAAAAAACATGCAAAGGTGTCATACACAAAGTAAAATCAGGATTAAACCCCCCCCCCCCAATAAAAGGACGATTAACCCCCCCCCCCCCCCCCCCCCCACCCCCATTGTGAAATTTTATATAAATTAGCTGTAAGTAACTCTTCAGATAATAATGGTAGCGAGAAAAAGTATTTATACTCGTACATCCTGTAAAAAATGTAACGAAAGCACAAACATTTTTGAGAAAGTAAGCCGAAGAAATACGTGAACCGATAAATATGGACCAGTTAAATATTGCATATATGTATAAACTATGGAATTATTTAATAAAGATAGTATTTTTCAGCCAAGGTACGATTCGATATTTTCGAAATATATATGAATTTCAAGCGAATTTGTACGTATGCGTATTTGTAAAACATAAATAAGCGAAATGTCAGACGGTTTCGAAAAGGAGGTCGCATAAAGTGAAATTATTAAAGATCTCTGAAATAAAACAATTAATTAGAGACCTCTGTAGTAGAACTTTTGCCGATCAATGTACCTAACCTAAACAAGTGTTCACCCAGTGACGTTATTAATTATAGGCATCCGAACGAAGTTTGAAAATAACAAATCTCCCCCATGGCCGTCTCAGCTATCGAAAATGGAAAGAATAAAAATGCATTCGTTTTTTCATGGTTAAATTTGCAAGAATAAATTATTAATTTGTGTTGTTCATTTTTATCTTACTATATATATAGATATATATAAGTTAATTTTTCCTGTGTACTGTTCACAAAACAGGGGTCATTATCACGAATTGGTACCACATGCTATACGTAGCATTTTCGTACCTTTTCATGGTGGCAGGATGGTTTGTTTTCAAGCTGGCGAAACCTACAATCGTTAAACTAGTGAAGCAACAAATTCGTTCATACGGTAACTTATTACATTAACAAATTTGATGCCTATCGTTTAGTTTGGTTTCGCTTCGGTCGGACAACTTCTGTACCATCTGCAAAAATTTAATGTACTTTGCATGAAAATGAATAAAGATAGACCCATAATGAAATTCACTGATAAAAATCAGTATTGATAAAAAACGGAACGATGAATAAAAACTAAACTGCGTACATATTAATTAAAGTACAGTGAATACAAATTAGACGAAAATTAATTAAAATAAATGTTATACGTTTCAATTGATATAATTTCTTGAGATTCAACTATATTGAACTAGCGCAAATGAACTATAGACAATTCATGACAAATACCAGAAATTATGAAAAAATATATAAGAAATGTCAAGGGATATTTTCTACCAAATTAAAAAAAAAAAATGAGTTAAATTAAACAAAAGAACAAAAAAATGATTAAAAACCTAACCTAACCTAACCTTCTCCTTCCTACCTTTTATTAACTGCTAACCCATTAAAAGTCCTAAAATGCCCATTCTTTTGCAGTTTTCGTCAATTATTTCTGATAAATAAGATAAAAAAAATTAATATTAAAAAAAAAAATTATCGGAATTATTAAAAAAAAAAATTTTTATAAAATTAATGTTTAAAATATAAATTTTTAGAAAAATTTTTATTAATAAAAATTATTTTTTAATAATATTATAAATAAAAAATTATAAACTTCAAAACGTATGTGCGAAAAAATTGAATTTCAAAGTGGCGACATCCAATATGGCGACTTGACACCGAAAATTTGACACCTGATTTCGTCTGAAAATGAGTTGATTTTACAGCATTTTCGGGCCGCTCGTTGTTAAATTTTCCGAAATTCAAGATGGCGGATCCAATATGGCGGGCGATTATTTTCAAAAGGTTTCAATTTTTTCAAAAATCTAAAGATTTCGTGACATATAAGTTTAAACAACTACAATACAAATACATTGTCGTACATTCTATTTTATACAAGCTAACGAATTTTAATTTTAAGAAGATTGCGTGCAACTGTATGCAATTCTATGCAAATACGTACAGATGTGTACAATTTCATAATATACACTTCTATAACGATGAATATTTAGATTTTTATAAAAATTATAACATTTTGAAAATATTAATTTGCCATCTTGGATCCGCCATTTTGAATTTCGGAAAATTGACATGAGATTCGTGATCGCCGACACCAAAAAACCCTGTACACAATTTTTCGTTAAAATTGAAATATTTTCAATATGCTCGTCCGCCATATTTGATCCGTCATCGTTGAATTTCGGAAAATTTAAGAATAGACTTGTGATAAGCGACCAAAAAAAACTATAGTAAACGCATTTTCAGATGAAAGTTGTTAATTTAATAATCATTATAAATGAATAAATCTATTAGGACATCAAATTTTCGGCTTAAAGCCGCTATATTCGATGTTGTCATTTTGAAATTCAATCTTTCCGCCCGTACGTTTTGAAGTTTATGGTCCTCGAACGTAAAACCTTATATTTCATAATCATGTCTTTGTTTTTATGCAAAATTTTTGATCAATAACAATTTATAAGTGACAAAATTTTATTTTCGGATCTCAATTTTTTTTTAAATTCATCAATTTTGCGTTAGAAATTATCAGATTTTTTTAAATAATAAAGTAATTTAAGCATTTTTTTTACTTATTCAGTGATGTATAGTTTTAACTTCTTATATTGTGATATATACACACACATATATATAAGTGTGTATACAATTTTAAAAATTATTTTTATATTATTATATTCTATATAATCAAATGTACAACTAATATATTGTCAATGATCCGATTAAAATTTTTGTATAGAACGTCGTTCACAATTACATCAAACCTTTCGCTATATAATTTCCACAATATCGTAGTTGGGTAATTGTTCAGGAATAAATGTCCATTTTTCCACATTAAAAACTATACATCACGTACGGATGCGTTCGGAAACAAAGGGTAGCACTGACAGAGCTAAGTAATGAAGATTGCAGATTCAATATCCCTTGTTCTTTGAGGAGAATAGTCGCGTCAAATACAGAAAGCGCTGATATGCCCTATATATCGAATATAACAGAGTAGCGGATCATTACTTTGGTCCAAGTGTTCGGACGAGGTCAACTAGGGGATGCTACCGTGAATCGTTTGATGTCGGTGTCGACTCCAAACAATGTTACTAAAACATCGCTGTCCTGATCCATCCGCGAGACCGGCAATTCTGAAAGGTACAATTCCGTTACGCCCAGTCCGTGTTCCATAATTTCGAATTTATCGGAAATTTGGAATTTGATTCCTCTGTTATAAAAAAGGGAAACTTTTATGCGAAAAGTTCCATATTACCATTATTGGTCATTCCGCATTTGTAGCGAAAATTAAGAATGTCTCATATGTCCGCATTTTTTACATTCTAGTGACATTTGCAAGATTATACGAACATTCCAGAGACATCCTGGGCATATTCTGTTATATGACCAAGACAATCCCGATGTACTACAAATATTCGATCTTGCGATAAAAATATGTCAAGTGAAATGTTTCCGGAATATTTCATTTAAAATGTTCTGCAAATTTTTTTGCGAAACATTCTAACAATGTCACATTTGAGATGTTTTGAGATATCTCGAATGTGAGACCTCTAAAAGATTCTCCGAATCATACGTATAGAATGTTACAAATGAAATGTTTCCAGCATGTTACATTTGAAACATTTTGTTTGAGACATTTTCAGAACATTCTTGAAATATCGCAATTCAAATATTTCATATGTGATGTTTTGTGACATTCTGTGGACATTCTGGAGACTTCATTTCTATGTGGGGTACGTGATGACATTTATTCTTCAGATATACAATGTGGAAGAATTGACAATTGATGAGAAGGCACTTATGGAGATCATTTACAAAGTTCTGTAACTTCCCCACCGAACAAAACCTCAAAAACCGATAACTCCTACACCTATACCGACACACGGCCCCGATCCGGATCATTGTCTAAACGCGTTTTTACGCGTTGTGACGTTCGAGATTCTAAAAGCGCCTGAATCGCATTCCGCCTAAACGAGATCACAATCCTCTGGGATTTTTCCGAGTAATCTCCGAAAGATTACACTCTCTCGACGTTTCCATACGAGCGGACGTCACGTTAATTCCAGGGCCGTGAAATTAATTCCAAATTGGTTTTGGCCAGGCGGAGGAGCCCGACCAAGGCCACCACCGGTATTCTGCAAGGATCTCCGATCCAGCTTAGTTCCGTCATAATTACAGGCAAGAACCGTGGATTAACTCTTGTACCTTCGTACATAATTGATCGCCTTGCTTTTTGGACATTACGACACGTCCATTACGACCCGTTTGCGAGACGTCGATGCGGCCGGTATTGCGACTTCCGGTATAGCGGGTCTAATATTAACGAGCTGATTTGAAACTGGACCGATACGTCGACACTGGATGTTTGTTGTCTAAACTATATACAATTTTTTCGCACTTATAATTCAATGAAATAATCTCCTTCCTTAATTTGTTCGTTTTATGAGCCTTCATCAGGACCAATGCACTCTTTGCCATTACATCATTTATCATTGATATCTCCGGTTGATCATGATGCGAAAAATAATTCAAATATCTGCAAGACCAAGTTTATTTTTGGTGCCAATTCGTGTATTGAGTCCTACTCTTTATTGTCTCAATAACTCTACCGTCCAAGACTTTGTTTTTATTTCATCCCCATTCATCTACTACGTTTTGGCCGTATTCTGGTCAAGAGCTACTTTAGCCTAGAAACGAACACTAAGAAAGTCTGCATAGAAGTACAGTAGTAAGTATTCATTTGTCGTAATGCGAAAGATTTTATAAATGTTTCAAATAATGGATAACTTTAATGTATCCGACATCTTATATTGTGGAAATTTTCTGATTGTAACAAAAACAAAGTATACAAATCTACAAAATGCAGAGTCAGGGTTGTTGTTGGGAAGCTGTAGGGATCATTTCTCGAAATACATTTTTTCGCAGAATCCAAATCCGAGTTCAAATTTACACGTCATGGTTTTGAGATAATTTAAATGATCTGACGTGATGGCTAATTCTACCCATCTTTCGTTATCTCATCTCTTTCGACCAGCAATATTCGTCATTTTTTAATGTTTGATAAATTATTAAAAATAGCTGGCCGACTTTCAAATTGCTTAAAAGTTTAGCGTATTGTCTTATCGCTCACGTATTTTGGTGCTTGAATAGAATTACTTGAATTAGGAAAGAATGATCTAGTGTCCAAAACCACGACAAGAATAATTAATGAACTGTTGACAGAAATTTATAAAAGTCGGTAAAAGTTCCCCTAAAAAGAGGGAAGTTGATAAAAGCTAATAAAACCTGATGTGAACTGTTAAAAACTATGATGTTTAAAAAATTGACAAAATGATAAAAACACTATCAGGAAAATTGAAAATGATATTAAAAATCATGTTTTTGAATAACTATAAAAATAGAATAGTAATAATTAATAATGAAGAATATTATAATTAACAACAAAAACTGCTAAAAATTGATTGAAAATATATGAAACAAAAAAGGCAAAGAATCAGGGATTGAAGGCGACAAATTTAAAATTGGTTTAGCTTACATACTACTATAAATTGGTAAGTACCGGCCGACTGTGACAAGCCAGTATAATATCGTTGAAGTTTTCTGCGTCTGTTATTTCTAAGGACGTATATTAAGTAAAAAAATTTCCAATTTTGTATTTTCCGACCTATGACAAATATTTCTGCAATATTCGTTAATAATTTATCGATTCGTAATGTATAAATTTATCGCTACAAAATGCTCCAGCTATACTATATTAACGAAACTCGATTCTACTTTTCACATAGAAGAACAGTTAAAAACTGAAACTCGTCAAAATGACGAACATCAATAAAGTTTTCGAGCATTTTGCGCGAAAAGAGCTAAATTCGATTTTCGCACCCTAATTTTGGCCCGCGCGCATGTTTCCATCTCGCGAAACGCGATGCGGGGGGGGGGGGGGGGGGGGGAGGAGTTTAAAAAAAACTTTCACCCCAGGGGGGGGAGAAACGGCTGTTCCACTCGGGGAGGGGGATTGTCCCGCGCCTCTGCTCAACAGCTTCGCTCGCGAAAATAGAACGGTGCAGATATAATTTCGTAAGATTTGTATTTGCAGATCTTCACCATTTGTACCTTGAGAAATTCCGAATAAAATATTCCAGCACCCAAACGTGAATTTATATAGCTTGAACATAAATACTGAACAATTCTTGGTTAGTATTATCGATTCATCCATTCATTTATTCGATTTAATGGAATGATGAATGGATGGATGGGCGGATAGATAGATGGCAAGATGAATGGATAGACGAATGGATGGACGGATGAATGGATGGACAGATGAATTAATTATTGGATAAATGGATGGATGCATGGATCAATTAATCGATGGATGGATGGATGAATGGATAGATGAATGGATGGACGGATGAATGGATGGACAGATGAATTAATTATTGGATAAATGGATTGATGCATGGATCAATCGATGGATGGATGGATGAATGGATAGATGAATGGATGGACGGATGAATGGATGGACGGATGAATGGATGGGCAGATGAATTAATTATTGGATAAATGGATGGATGCATGGATCAATCGATGGATGGATGGATGAATGGATAGATGAATGGATGGATGGATGGACGAATTAATGGATGGATGTATGGATGGATGGATGGATGGATGGATTAATGGATGGATGGATGAATGAATAGATAAATGGATATATGAATGGATGGATGAATGACTGAATAGACTGATAAATGCATAAAGGAACGAAAGTACGAACAGATGGAAAATGAATGAAGGAAAGAACGAATGAGCGAATGAAAGAATGAATGACGGTATGAACGAACGAATGAATCAAGGAATGAATGAATGAATCAAGGAATGAATGAATGATTGAATGAATGAACGAATAAAGGAACACATGTACGAATGAACAAAGGAATGATGGAACGAATAAATGAATGAAGGAATGAAGAGACGAATGAATAAATTTATGAATGCAAAAACGAATTAATGGATAAATGGATTCATATCGAGAAATGAACGAACGCATGAATGATCGCATTTACAAAAAAATTAATGAATCAAGAAAAGAATGGATGAAACAAGGAAGAATCGAATGAATAAATTAATGAATAAATGAGTGAACGAACGATTGAACGATCGAATGAAGGAACAAATCATTGATCGAATGAAGAAAAGGATAACGGTACGAATGTACATATAGGAATGACGGAATGAACAAATAAAATGAGTAATGAAAAAAGAAATGAACGGAGGAACGAAGAAACGAATGAAGAAAGAATGAACAAACGAATGAATAAGTGACAGAACTAATGGATGAACGATTACAATAACAAATGCCCGAATGAAAGAACGAGGAAAAGAACAAATGAACGAATAAATTAATGAAGGAATAAATTAATGAATGAATCATAGAATGAACGAAGGCATGAACGAATGAAATTAATGGAATACGTTAATTAAATTGAGTAATAAATAAAGTAGATTAATAATATAAAAGGGGATAAATAAAATGATTAAATAAACCGAATGCATGGGATGATCACTCGATTGATGAATGAACGCATTAACTACGACTTTCAATAAATCAAAAATGCATAACTGACGAATTAATTATTAGCAGGATGCATGGCATGTATGAAATTCTTTTTATGACATTGGGATGAAGTAAACTAATACAATATATAGGTTGGATGAACGGAATGAACAGCATGAAAACGAAGGGATTAAGTAAAAAATGATTGATTGTCGGATGAATGAATTAAAAATAATTACATCCTTTGCTATCAATAGCGATTAAAATAACAGAATCATAAAAAAATAGTATATATTATCGACATTTTCTTCTTTTAATTCATCAATGTCAATTACTTACTTATTGACTCATTTTTTCGACGAATTGAAATATTGTTGTAGCAGTAGAGAATCATATATTTTTTACTTATCTATCTCATTCCCTCCAATCAGTCACATTCGTAAACTTGGAATTGTATCGAATTGTATTGTAATGGAATTGTACGCGAAACTTGGAAAAGGTACTTGCTTCAAAATCTGATCCAAACCATTTTTATCAATTATAAATAATTATCACGGTCAACAGTTTCGACGTGACAACGAATCGCTTGGCATTTAGAACGCCGCTCGGTGTTTGGCCGGCTAGTTTTTTTTTAGCGGAACAGTTTTCCGATGAGCCAACCAACGAACCACGTATCAACGACTCCATCGTCGTATACGAAAATCGTAAAAAATATATTCTGCGCTGTTCATCGTGGAGAGTAGCCTATGTAAAAATAAAACTCGATCTAGAATAGCCGGACAGCAAACCGTATACGAAGTGAAAAATTTGTATGACGGCCCTCTCGGGAGGCAACACGTCAAAATCCCTTTTTCCGGCGACGGTTCACTCGCAGTTGGCTGCTCATCGGCAAAGATACAAAGATAATTGGTCATCGGTGTATGGCGTCGCACGAGCTAGAGCAAGATGGACAGCCAGTAGTGGCGAGTACTTTGAAGGCAATAAGCACTTTGAGCAGATTTGCTTTGGTCGTTGTTTGGGGCTCGTATTTTAGTTTAGATCAAAAGACTCGCCGCTTCTAGACAATTCAGCCGTACTTAAGCTGCCATTGGAGCTTCCGTTACATACATGTGTTCGCGGATTCGTGTACATAGTCTACGACGCTAATTCCCGCTTGTCGCTGCGGCCTGCTTGGACGTAAGAATCCCACTTTGTTTGAAATTCCTCCGGCTCTTACGACACTGACTTTGCGGGTTGTGTCGTCGTTGGGTTCATTACGTAAGCTTCAGGATGAGTCAATCGCACATTTCAATGAGCTTCTCGTCGTCGGATAAGCCTAATTCGATGATAAGATAACACTCGAGAGAAGAAGTGTCGACCGAGCATGTCGCTACTTTGGTGGAAAACTTTGCAGACCTTTGTAGTAGCAGATTAGCTCTAAATGGGTAAAGCATCTGCATCTCTAATTCCTTTGGAATCTAGGCCGTAAAAGTAACAAGATTCAAAAAATACTTTATTCCCTAAGGAATTCTTGATCTCTTGATGTCTTGACGAAATGGGAGCAAAAATGAAGAATATTCATCGTCGATAGACCTTGTAATTAGCTTATTGTTCATCATCATCCATAATCCATATCTTAGACTTAACTGAGTTTCTGTGAACTGATCGAATATTCCAAGGATATTGCTGGAGTCCAAGCACGGCAATATAAAACGATAATCTAGCCTAATGATCAGATTGTATTAGCTGAAATCTCACCTAGGATTCATTCTGGAATATGTGTCAAAGGACGGTCATAGTTTACACGATACGATGGACCGATTTCAACTGAACTCTAACCAAACTGCTATTATATTCTCAGATTGGTCGGTATAAGTGCAGTAATCACTTGAGGAACTTGGGTTTGAATGAAGTCGACAGCAGACATAAAGTCACGATCTGTTTCGAAACGCTAATTATATCCAATGAAAGCATTACATCTTCTCGCACTTAAACAAGATCCAAGGGTACGCTAGATCAGTTCATCAGTGTTCAATTAGACATTCTAAAAAAATCGAAATCTGGCGGGAAAATATTTCAGCGATAAGAATACCACCAAGTTAGCGAATGCACACATTAGAGACAACTATCCAGCTATATCGGTAATAATCGGTAATATTGATTCTCGAACACCGATAGTTAAAACAATCAGCGTTACGCAAAAAAAAACGAAACTGGCAAATTCCAAAGTTTCGATTATACCCGTCCGCGTATACACACGCCGCAACTGGCGTTATCCGGGCGCTGCTTCGGTTAAGCTCGAGTGGGCGAACTTTATTAAGCGATATTTCTCTAATTATCTCTCGCCTCGAGCCCTTCGCCGGCGCAACGGCCTCGTGCATTAGACGCTCAACCGTAAACATTAACCGCCTTTACAGTTTTGCCCCTAGCCCTTTTACGGCCCGCAGACGTATACGCCGTACGCACGCCCGACGATTGTCGACCGGCGAAAGTTTCAAAATTAAAAGTGCACGGCTAACGTTGCGGGAATACAATCGAATGAGGCGAAGATAACGGTCACGTGGGTGGACGGCAATGCCTGGGAAGGAAATGTAAATTAAGGGGATTGAAAGATTTGATGCTAGAAAAGAAGAAATTGAATAAAAAGTTCCACTGCGAAATGTGCAAAGAGCATTGTTACGATGTAATCGCATGTAATGGGGGTTAAAGTAGGAAATCTTCCTTGGCTTTATGCAGCTTTCTTTTCGTACCTTTTATTTACATTACAAGTACCACGCTGAATGCACTGGATGAACTTTCACATTTAAACATTATTACGTTAATACTTACGTACTAAAAAGAATGTTAATTGATGTACTCCGACTTTATGTAAGTGGACAGATGGATTCTAACTTTGGTCCATCTGGACGTTCTTCAATAGGGTAAAAATAGAACTGGACTCTCAAGTTAATGCATCTCATGAGATCCACCAAGAATCCTCCTTTCCATATAGAATTCCACCAGATGCCACCTGACTGCTCAATTAAGATTTCGCTTCGCAATTCAATTCTGAGCTGATTTCTTACGAAGTTTGTATTCGCAAGTTGAATTCCCAGCTATTGTCCTGTATCATAATTCAATGTCTACCTAAAAAATCCATTGGAATTTTCGATTGGAATCCAGTCTTCTTTGGTATTCTTTCGAGATTTCTTGTTACTATTATTATTGGCATTCAAATTGATCCTGAGTCCTTTAAATTCTCAATTGTACTATTTGTTTGTACAGATAATAAGGTATTAAAAAATATTTTTTTTTAAATCGTCTTACAGGCATGTAGCACAGCACATATAGTGTATATCATGGTTGTGATCCAATCAAATCTAATGGATCCTTTGATCAAACGGAACCGAAACCATGTAAATTACGCTATGTTGATTCAATTGGATCAAGATTAGTTCATTTCTTTTGTTTGGTCTTGATCACTACTGAATCAGTGATTATCGATGATACGAATTTGCATTTCGGTTCATTGCACAGATTATTCGAATAATAGAGAATTGCTCAGAAATAGATAATTAATCATAAAATTAGAATGGCACAATTATTTAAGGAATTACGACTTAAGAAATGGTAAGATGTATTCCCTAGAAATGTATCGAACGAATTTTTTTATTGGTTAACGTCTATTTGATGTTATAATTGAAGGTTTTTATAACATTTTAATGCATTTATTCAGATCTTCCTATTTTTGTCAATTTTCTGACCATAAGAGTCGACAAAATGAAATGCTGAAAATGGATAACATTAACCAAACTAAGAACAAATTATCAATCTATATTCAAAATCAAACAAATATATTTAGACGAAATAAGAAAACCAGGGTAATATGTATTAACAGCTACTTCCTTTCCAGCATGTATTTACCAAGACAATGAAAATAATTGAGGAGAATACTAATGAGATAGAAACGGTTGATCTTTAGGTAACTTTATTACCATCACAACTTTTTCCTCTTTCTGAATACTGTTGGCGGCAGTTTTATATTTTCCAATTGAGTGGCGAATAACGATAAAAGTTTACGTACTATTTTCTGTATTATTGCATAGAATAATTATTTTTTTTTTTGTAACTTCATCTTTTGACATTAATATTTTAGTTAACATTTATTTTTATTTTTTTTTTATGTAACTGTACTTAATTAAATTAAAATATTTTGTTTGTTTCATAGGGAATTTTTGAGCGAAAACCCTCTACTATTTTCGGGTACGTCCTTTCAGAATCCGAGCTCAAAATTGAAATATCTCGACCGCCATTTTGAATTTCGTGTCTCCGACACTAGATTCCTTTTCAGAGCGACCTCAAAATCTTACTTTTACCAATTTTCGATGGAGTCAGAGTGAAGAGCCCCCACACTTATAATTTTTCGTAAATAATAGTTCAAATGAATAATCACCATTTTTATATAATGGAAACAAAAAATATATAGTCTAATTAGACAATTTTGTATCGATGGTTGAAGAAAGTGTGAAGTTTTCTTTCTTCCTTCACATTTTTTGAAAATTTAGATTATCCAAGATAGGACCAGAAATATCGGAAAACGCTATTTTAAGAACGCGGTTAGTAAGAATTCATATATTTGAATAGAAAAAAATGATTTGCACCATAATTTTTACTTAAAAAAATGCCTGCTAGTCAATGCACTTTACTTGCTCGGGCAGTCAGACAGTATACGTCGGATTGAATTTACGCGAAGAATCACCCCTTGCAATATTATCCATCAGTTACGAAACCTCCTGCATATACAGTATCGTACTTTTTGCATTATTCCGAAAACGTAATTTTTCGAGTTCCATCCTTACAATCCTAGCAGCTCCTGAATCGTAGCCCTAACAATAGTAAAAAGCATCAATCTCAATTTGACCAGGCTACAAGAAAAATCACCAGACGCACTGACCTCTTACGGAAACTGCAGTCCATTTCTTTAAATTATAAATCAACTTCATTGGCCAAACATGTAAAGTTATACCTTAACATGCATTTACACGCCTCGTCAAATTAAGCAAAGAAAATACGTCACGAAGTTATTTAAAGACTTTCTCAGCCTCCGTAGAAGCTGACGGAGATCAAAGAGTAGCCCAATGAAAGTCGAACGTCCTGCAAGTAGTAACGTGTGAAAGCTCCGTGTGCAGTGTATGCCAGGTAACCTAAATCCCTTGGATTCAGATGAATGTGTCAAAGGTTGTACGCTGCGACTCTACCAGTTCCGACTGAGGGATTGAGCTGGTAGGCGGCGACCAGACCGAATGGGCCGACGATGTCGAAGACGGGTAATATAGGTGGTGGTGGTGAGGGGGGTGTATGGGGTAGGAAGATGCAGCAGAGCCGTGGGTAGAATTGAATTTCCATCCAAGCCCGAGAACGCGAGATGCCACCTATTCCAGCAGCTAACTCGATACCGAGTGCGCACTGGCAGCAAAATATTTTGCTGAACTGATAAGCGCTAGGTTTAAATACCGAACCAATTTCAGTCGCCGTTGCATTATAAACGGTTTGCTTCTTATGCTCGTTTGCTAAGAAGAATTGATTATAATTACATGAAGTGGAATAAGCCCAGCTGAATGGATGTCTAGACTCTAGACTAGAAAATTAAAGACTAGACGAGATACAGTTAGGTCACATCCTAGAAATTATCATCCAGATTATTATCTGAACATACCATGTCAGAGTTGGAATCGCAAGAATGATCAAGATCTCCATCAACTACTTACTTTTTAGAATGTGTGTTTCTTCATTATGATCAAAGTCAGCGAAACATTAATCGTCGGCTATGAACTGTCATAATGAAAGGAAAGTTTCGATAAAAGTTACATGTACTAGGTCTTGTCCAAATCTGTAGTCATTTCTACATCATTCTCCAACATCAGTTTCGAAATTCATGTATTTTATCATTATTCCCTCTTTAATTAAACTTCCAATGTCCAAATGTGCACGATTTGCCCGCGGACTTCAACACCGCTTTATTTATACATTAGTAATCATTCTGATCAAAATTGGCAAACAAGTTTTTCTTTTAAATTACTACCAGATCGTTTTACGGTGTATTTGTTCAAATTACTTGTATTTTGACTGTTATTCGCAAGAGCAATGTACATGAACTACGGTCGTCGTGAAAGGTCGTCGAGACCCCAGACACGGCGGGGTCGGACGACACTGATTTAGTCGCTATAAGTCACCTCCGACACGCAATTACCCCCCTCTGGCCTGCATCCAGGACTAACCGAAGGACGTACGAGAACGATGCACGGCGCAGATTGTCGAAGGGAAAAAAAAATTGAGAAAAACTAAAAATTATCCAGAGCTAACAAAAAGAAAGAAAAAAAAAAGAATAATTTGACCTTTTCAAATTTATCATTTTTGCAAATAATATCATAATGGAGCAGGAGAATATAGGCTGTAGCCACATGGTATTTTAGGATGGAACGTGTAGAGAACGACATTGTATACAACGCAGCAGCGTAGGATTAAACATGCGCTTACAATATCGAGCTGAATATTCAAATGACATAGTTGGTAATTGGTACGAAAACGTTAGAAAAGTCATTAAATACAATTTTAGGCTTTACCGATAATTATTGTTTTTTTACATCTTTAAAAGACACGAAAATAATTCCTCTAAGCAAATATTTTCATGTTATATGTGTATTATAAACGTTACTAACTTTACCGTAAGTAGATTATCAGGATCTATATTGTTCGTTTATTATCATTCTTTTTTGCATCACATTTTATAGCTATTTTGAAGTTTGTCAGTTGATGGGTTGCTCCTGTTACTGTGATTTAATTCCTGTTATATTAATAAATATTGAAATCTCTCCAAATTTTTCGAAATGAAATTTCACTCTACAAAGAGTGAAAATTGATATACTCTTTAAAAGTGACATTAAACTTTTTTTTTGGAATGTAAATTCCATATGTAGAATCCGACTTATTCTAAAATATCGTGAGATTTTACTCCAGGAAGTATGAAATATTGCTCTTAAAAAGTGAAAATTCACTTTCCTGAAAAGTGTCCAAATCTTCACTGTTCAAATGTGAAATTGCCCACCAAAAAGTTTAGAGAGCGTATTTCATGCTTTTATTTCTTTACTTGCTTTTTTCCTAGTAGTCGTTTTCTTGAGTTTTCTGGATTTACATCTAATTTTATAAATTTATTTTGGCTTATTCGTTATTTAGCATTCGGATTTTCTTAAACTTTTTACCACTTTTATCGATATTTGTCGACATTTTTCAATTCAATTTTTCTTGTCGCATCAATTTTTAATAATGATTGACATTTTTTATATTTCACTTTCCCTCTTTTTTCAGCTTTGGTTAGATTTTTACTGTTCTTAAAAGTTTAGTTATTTTTATCATTACTTGCGAATTTTTGTTTGAAAATATTTTTCCGTCATATTTCGACAAATTTTTTGATTTTTTTTTTAGTTTTCATTATATCAAAGTGGTTTTTATATAAACATTGACGATTTTTTATTTACATTGCCGAGGTTCTAACTTTTGAATAATTTTGAATAAGTTTTTTTGGGTCTTGTCTATTATATTCATTGTTTATATCCTACTGTTATCACTTTTCTAGATTTTTCGTATACCCAGTTTTTTGTTCATTTTTTCCATTCTTATAAAATGTTGCCTAATAATTTATTTTTTTGGTTTACATAATTTTTTGCAAATTTTTGACATTTTTGTGTATCGTTATCAATATCAACCATTATACCCTCAATTTTTTTTCAAACAATTACGAAACATACAAAGTGACCCAGAACTAGTACGTTTTTATATGCATTTTTTAATACATCCTATATGACAAATATATTGCCAAACTTTGATCCGATGTTTAGAATTTGACTGCTCCGCTTAAAATGCGCGTCATTCGAATTCAAAACACTGGGTCAAATTTTAGTAAAATCCATCGTGTTAAGAGACTGTACGTGAAAAAATATCGGAAACAAATAAAAATCTTATGAAAATCACGATGATAACTTCATAAGAAATACATATAAAACTTGCGGATATCACTTCGCCAACTTTGAAATTTACGGCAGCCACTACCGACTGTTTGATCAATGACTTTGCATATTATTTAATGGAAATTTTACTTCTTTTCTCAATGCCTGCAGGAAGAAAAACACATTTTCCCTATATAATTCTGACAGCTTGAAATGCGTCAATTGTAAATTCAGCGTCGAAATGATTTTTTACTTATTATTAAAAAACCAATCCGTAATTGTAAAGTGTAAAATTATTTCGAAAACGAGTTAAAAAAGTAGTATATTTAGATGCAACGTGCGCGCGGCTTGGTTATTTTATTTTACTGTCCTCCCGTCACTATACGTAGACATCGCCGTCTTTTATTTAATCTCACCTCGTGCAAAGAGCATTAATCTTTCCTTTATACGTGTATGAAGAAAGGATGCCTGGTTCGTGGACGTTAAATTTTCTACCGATGTCGCGTTAACGATCCTTGTATGTGTATATAATTTCGCAATGTGTGTGTTCTCGTTGAAAAATAATTTTAATTGTCTGCGTCTAATATATTAGAAATAAACATGTGGTGGCATAAATACATATATACATTTTGTGTACGAGTTCGTTTATAAATTGTGCAAAAACTATAGTTTGCATTTTCATGGACGAACAGCAGCAGTTTTAGGATATAATCAATAGATCCGACAATTTATACGTATGTTTCATATACTGTATTATGATTATTCGAATAATCCAATATCCCAATTATACGTGCTTATGCCAGTTCGTTATTGTATATTGTTCCTTCATAAAAATGAAAACTATATGTATTGTTGCAGAAGAATATCGATCTTGAACTGACTTTTCGAAATTAATAAACTGGACGTCCACTGCTAATTGAGAAATAACTCCTGTTCTGCAAATCCAGTTCAGCATACAAAAGCTTAATTATGAAGATTTGCTTTTTTCGTACGTTTCAAAAATCCTCGGTATCTTCATCACGAAGCAATACCCTATTAGCGCTGGATGTACATTGGATGTCCAGATATGTGATTCGAATAATGGACGCCTAGGTTCAAATGTACGTTAGAGGATCAATGTAAGTCCAATTTTGGTCCATTAGAAAACCTATTTAAGTTTACGTCCCTCTTACATCCACTGCATCCTGTGTTCTTTGGAATCAATGCCGGAAAACATTTCTAGTGTCATTATGTATCAGATCAGGGCTCTCCTATCCGCTTCCAAAATTGTATGAACATCTTGTAAAATTATAAAAGTTATTGAAACAAATACTAGTCTGACCAGATCCGCTCATGATGGTGCGGCTTCGATATCGAATCTTGTCGAGTGATCGCCTCCGAAGCTCTTCCGGGAAATTTAAAAAAAAAGCCAAAGGGTGAATACCTCTGAGGCGCGGCTAACGCGTTCGGGGGATCCGCACAGGAAGCCAGCGTGAAGTAAAGGCTTTGACCGGGACTCCGTATGTAAATATACTTTGTGGCCACTCCGTATCCTTGCGACCCCTGGCCGACTCCTCCTGACCCCAGACCCCCGATCCCTTATTCGAATGCACGTTGAGAAGAGTGGACATTTCTCTGCGCGTATATACCTACCTCAACGCAGGAAAAACGCGGGAATATGCTTAATGAGAAGTAGCATGATTCGACCTAACCAAGCAGCAGGTCGACCACTTCGCGAGCGTCCGTTTCTCTAATTGCGTAGTTAGGGGTGTCGGTAGTCGCGTGCGACCAGTCATTATTGACCGGACCCTCGGAAGAATCTCTCCTCGGTCTGATTAGTCGCGCCGACAAATTGCGGTCGCTTATTCCGATTTCGAGTTGCAATATACGGTGTCAATGCATGGACTTCCACAGTCGCTTGCCCACGAACCCTCGAAGGGTTAAATACAATTGTTAGCCACATTGGACCGGTGTTTACGCCAAACCAGTCTGGCGCTACGTCTCCATGAACAATGTCTGTGTTCACTTCAGTAAGAGTAACGCCCTGCACTCTTATATATAGGGGAGAGTCCGTCTTCATCGGTGCGATCCGAATCGCCCTTTTGCGCTTGTTGGGTTTGAAAATGTCGTTCCATTTTTCTATTTTTAACGGTAGGACGTATTTTTAGCGATCTTGTAAAAGCTCGTACCATCTGCAATTGCTCTTGGATAGGCAACGTTCATCTGGAAGTGGTTTGTTATGGTTTCAATGCTCACCAAAGATTTTATGGAAATGTTTTTCCCTTTTGCGATGACTGTCAGATTGGAGACACTATATGCCCTCTAGTCACGGAAATGGACCAGTAATCATGTATAAGAAAAGCTAATAAAACAGACGTATCCATTTGAGATCAACAGGGAACATATCTGTAAAGTCGGCACCATAATAACAAAGATAATAAATCGTCAAGGATGGAAAATGTTGGAATAATGCCTTAACATGACCATTTAGATACAATTCACGCGCATTTCAAAGTGTTGTCAGCTTATGAATGTATACATTTCACTCTTTGTTGTAGGAGCTTGACAAAGTAGAATATTAAAATGTGGGCATTTGAACAACTCTCCTACATCACTTGTACAAACGTTTCATTTTCTGGTTTTATTGTTGCTTCTTAAATTTAGAGAAGCATGAAGGATTGTGTTCGAACTTCTTAAAAGTTTACTTCTTTAAATCTACTTTTTTTTTAAATACTTTTTAAAGTGATTTCTATATTCTTTGCATTTAATTCAGATCCAAATTTTCTACAATCCTCTTTTAAAAAATATGTAAAATACAGTATAGTTTTATGATTTCCATAATTGATCATTGTTCCTTTTCTCTTTGTATATAACGGGTGGTTATAAAGTAACTTCATGGTTTTAAAGTTTCATAACTTCCATAATTCTCATCCGATCTTGATGTCATTTCTACCAGATGTTCCTCTAATCATGGGATTTTTTCGATAATTCCTTCAGATATTTTTGAGCCATTCCGCGAGATGTCCATTTTGACGCGATGGTGAAGCTTATATAGGTTCACAAAACGACATTCGAAATTGAGACCCGATCAAGAGGCGTAAAAAAAAACATGAAACTTACAGAAAAGAACATAAAAAATTTAAAATGATTGAAAAGCATAAAAAGCATTTTCTCAAAGTGTTCGAAAAAATCGGATGAAAATTATGGAAGTTATCAAATTTTAAAACCATGAAGTTACTTTATAACCACCCTGTATATATAACGAATAAATTAATAAAGAGATAACTATATATATATATTATTATTATTATTATTTGTATTATTATTATTATTATACTCAGATTTTTGATTATCAAATCCTTATATATACACATATATAATTCTATTGGAAATAAAAGCCGTTTATCGCGAAATGGTCAGAATTAAAATGTAAATGTAAAACTGAAAAGATGGACAGCATTTGTATTGTATTGTATTGTATTTGTAAAGTTCAAAGTGGGTGTTCTATTAGATGTGCTTCCGCGAATACTGGAATATCTAGAACAACATATTGATTCGCCAAATATACAACAATCAGAATTTAAATTTATTTAAATAACCTGGAAAAGAAGGCGTTCCGGTTTACCCCATAGTAGGGCAAACCGGTATGTTCCGACTATTATTTTTTTTTGTATTCTATGATAGTATGAAATTGATAAAAGATATCGTCTGTTTCATTCAAATTAGTCGGTTAAAGTATTTGCGCTATGCACACCGAAAAATGTCCAGATATAATTCCGGTTTGCCCCACCCGCCTCTGATTAAAGTAAAATTAGATTAAAACTTTGTTTACGTTTTAGTGTTTTTTGTTTTGAAAAACCAACAATTGAAAATCTCGCGCCGTCAATGTATATATTGTATTATACCACTTTCTATTCGTATACATAAGTAATGAGGCATAATTATATAGTACAAAATATTTCACCATGATGTCGTATGCGTGTGTTGGAATTAGTGAATAATATTATAAATTTTCAATCCAAAAGGTCGTCCGTTATCAAAATTTAATCAGATATGCGTCGATTTTAAACGACGAGCGAATGCAGTCAATTATGCAAATATACGACAAAAATCGGCAAAATATGATGTTTAAAATTTCATAGTAACCAAAGTTTCTCAAATTAAATGAAAATTAATAATGCACTGAAAAAAAAATTATGATTACATTTACTTCAATAGTAGCAAGTAAATATTTACTTGAATTAAGAAAATTTTTCCTTCTTTTTAGTAAATCTTACTTAATTCAAGAAAATCTTTTCTCAATTCAAGTAAATACTTACTTGCTGCTATTCAAGTAAATATTTACTTCAAAATCACAAATTTTTTTCAGTGTGCTAATGATAAAAATTTCAATAACTTTAATTAACTTTAATAATTATTTTAACGTTAATAACCGGAAAACGCTTTGATATTTTTTCTTTAATAGGAAGCCAAAAATGAAAAAAATCTATTATAAGACAGGTTTAAAATTCATAGAATTTGTCTACGATTGACAAAATTTTTCTTAAATTTACAAAATATACCGGTACAGCATGCGCGTCACCGCTTTGTAAAAATGAACAGTATAAATATAGGCAGGTCCTACTGTAATTTCTACTCGGTTT
The DNA here is from genome assembly GCA_030522945.1 of Trichopria nigra. Classification (NCBI taxonomy): domain Eukaryota; kingdom Metazoa; phylum Arthropoda; class Insecta; order Hymenoptera; family Diapriidae; genus Trichopria; species Trichopria nigra. The sequence goes on from JAPYZR010002792.1 coordinate 20,414, forward strand.
ACCGAGAAAAATATAAAACAGGAAGAAAATCCTGTATTTAGAATTTGTTATTTTCTTACTATTGTTATCATTGCTAAATGTCTGTCGGTTGAATTGTCAGAGCAACGCAAAGAATGCATACACGCGCAGTGATTTGCTAATCACACTTCATTAAAGTTTTCGTTCATTAAACCTGGAAAAAATCGATAAAATCGATAATTATTAATTGAATTTACTGAAATGGTCAGAAGGAGACAAATTTACGTTATACAATATAAAATGCTAAAAAATGGGAAAAAGTGATAAATTCCCAGCAAACGCGGAAGTAACAGGTATATAACGACCTATGTAACATTTGTGTAACAAACAATTATATAAATGTAATTTCAATAATTTTCATCAAGTTAACAAAATTCGAAAAATTGTTGCAACGGATAACAAGAAATGATGTGAGTTCGTAAATCCTGGCAGATTAAAATGGATAAAAAGTGATACGAAGGCATGAAACTGAAAGTTTGTAAAGAAAAGAAATTAAATATTACATATATAAATTATCGGACATTTTTTTCGAAAATTAATATTTAAGCAACACTGTCTGTATTTCATAATTTTGTATTTCATAATTTTCAATACTTTCAACACCTTGTATTAAATTAATTTTGCTTATACGATAATTATAGATAAATATTTTTATTTTATTTTATTTACTTTATGTACGCATTGCTTTATATATGCCACTAAATACAAAGACTATATTTGAATAAGGATATAATTTGTATGTCGGTTAGATTTTCGTGCATTAACCCCAGTGAAATGCGCGATTAAAATTTATTTGTCGTGTAAATTATCTCATAAATATACGACGAGCGTGCAATTTAATGCTCTGGAAATGAAACATTGGTTTCGTTTTAGCTTCATATAGTTATAGATATTCGACTATTGTCTTGAATACTCTATGATAATATCATTTATAACCTAAACGATGTAAAATTAGAGTTCATGATTTTTATGAGGTTTAAACATGAAGTACCCAAAACTTTCATTTCGGCAATACCTTAATGTGTATTTATGAGGTAATCACAATTTAGAAAAACCGTTCCATTCGATCGAAAGACAGGTGAACTTTCTTAAATAAAAAAATCTGTAAAAGGAAAACAAAAGATAGAAATTAATCATATCACCCATGGTCTTGTACCAGTTGGCTACACGATAAAATTGTATCGAACTGCCAACCATCTTGTAAGAATTACTTTTTTTTCAAAGCAATTTTTCTGTATGCTTAGAACATCATCAGTGGATCCACACATAACATTGCGTACTTACAGTGGACGTACAGTGGACGTACAATGAACGTACAAAAGACGTGCAATGGATGTACAATGGACGTAAGCATAAATAGGTTTTCTAATGAACAAAATATACCAGTCGTATATTCTAATCATCCAATGTATACGTGTGAATCTTTTTTTTTTTTTTTTTTTTTTTTTTTTTTTTTTTTTTTTTTTTTTTTTTTTTTTTTTTTTTTT
>JAPYZR010002793.1:0-17948 GCA_030522945.1 Trichopria nigra
CGTAGCACGAAAAACAAAAGGTGGAACAGTGGATTCTCGGAATACAGAGCCACTCACGAAAACATAAACAATTCGACAGGACGCGAATTGTGAGCTCTAGCAGTAGGAGCAGTAGGTAGTTTTCAAACGTCAAATAATCTTCTATAAATTGTGTAAAATAGCGCGATGAATCAATGAAACTTTAGCCATCGTTTGTTTATTTTGGAATTAAATTCGGTAAAGTTCATAACATATTAATCGCTGAACAAATGTTTGCACGTTACAACAATGCTGTAATGCAATAAGTGAATTAGTTCGAATTAAAGTACGGTCACTTTTATTGGATTAAAGGGGAAACGAATATAATGTAGGTTTTGTGAAAAATGTATATTAAAAAGTGTACATTTCTTTTATTCCTATTGATTTATTGATTTTATTTTAATTACTTCGGCATTTAAATTTAAATTTTGTAAAAAATCACTTCTATTGGCATTTGTTATAATATTCCCCAATTTTAAACATTTTTTCAGTACAACAATACAATGTAGAACCTGTTTCTCATAATCGATACCGTAGTTAATAAAAAGTCAAATTTTGAGACTACACAAATATTTTCTTTAAAAAGTTGATTTTTAAGTATGCAGTATATAATATAATTGTAATAATATAATTGACGATAATTTATAAATATAAATTTTGAAGGTTTTTTTAAAACGATTTGTAGATATTATTTGTTAATTTAAATCAAATTAATTTTATTTATATTGTTTGTACATAATTGTCTTTAAAGAGAAATATTTAATTTTAAAGTTTGAAATACTTGAGTTCTGATACAGTTAATGATAAAATCACGTAGCTTATTACGTAAAATTATAGGGCGTTATTCGTAAATATTTGTAAAAAGATTAAAGAGTATACAGATCAGGAAAAATGTTTTCTCAAGTCACTCACGCACCTATATATATATATATATATATATATATATATATATATATATATATTCCATTGGTTATGTTATTCGAGTATTAATGTCTAGATTTAATCGCGGGACATCATTGAGACCATAATTCTCGGTGTAAATTTGATGTTTATCCAATTTCAAAAAATAACAGTGGATATAATTCTCAAAATCATCATGCTTAATCTTTCTTTGGAAAATATAGGGATGTTGAAGAAATCTTAAGTAATATTCTAGAATTCATCAGAGTCATTTTATCTGATTGTAAAGTGAGAACTGAAAATGGGAGCTCATCCGGTCTAATAAATTCCTTTCACGAATGGACGTTTTATTCACATACCCAAGCACCGATAACAAGCTGGACTAATGATCAACGCCATGATCAAGTGGAAATTTCGTAGTTTTTCGTAATATTGATTACTTTCTCATCTTTGATTCATTTTGTGTTTATAAAATAGCAAGTTTTTCATTATTTTAATTAATTTACTTCTCGTATGCCCAAATGGAGTATTCTATTTCAAGGTCAAGTACAATAGTAATTAAAATCTAGGCTACGCGCTTTCATTAGTTTCCAGTCATTTACAGACTTGCTGTAATACAAATCCAGTAATATAACTGAAAATAAGTAAGAAATTTAATCTTATATGGAATGAAAAATTAGTTTCAAATTTGCGAGTACAGCTTTTGATCACGGTAGAATTATAATCGATTGATTGAATTTACTGAGATAGAAAATTATAGAAATAAAATTATATATTTCTCGTATTTATTCTATAGGGTGTTACTTCAAAATCAAAAAATCCAATTTCTTAAATACAATTTTTATATGCTCACATATTAATTGTCAACTGGTAAGGAAAGATATATAAAATTACAAAGCACCAAATTTCTTTTGGAATTGCATTTCAAATTGTTATAGGGCAACACTTAATTTGTATGACAAGCGTTATGATTAATTATGCTATATGTTTTGGTTAATTTTTGACATTTATTCGTAATAATTCTATACATTTTTCAATACAAGTTTTGAAATTTTTCGTTAATTGTAGTCTCATTTATAGACAACTAAAATTCTCTGAGATTATTAAACAATTATTCCATTTTTTAACCATTCTCATTAACAGTTTTATCTTCTATTTTTACGATGGAAAAAGTTTTCATAAAATGTAATTTTGTCAATTTTTCGTTTATTCTGTGAAAAATAAACGAAACATTTGAAAAAATTTGAAAAAACCGCCATCAAAACATCAATTTTTGTTAATTCCGATTATTCTCGCAAATGTCAAACTTGTATTAAAAAAAAAAAAAAAAAAAAAAAAAAAAAAAAAAAAAAAAAAAAACCCAAAAAAAAAAAAAAAAAAAAAAAAAAACCCCACAAATAAAACACCAACCGAAATAACACACACCCACACACAAAACAACATATCCGATCGTGATTGCGCACAATAATTAAATAGATCGTTTATTGGTTACTCGAACCGCGGGGCAATTACTCGCTCGAACATCGTCGTTCGAACCGATGTAACGCATATCCTTAAAGCCTGTATCCAATATATCATGACGATGATATCAATATATCACGATAAAAAGGCCGGCTAGTGAGTAATGACCGTAACGAGCGTAAGGAGTAACGAGTAACTCGGCTCGAGAGTAGCTCGCTCGTATGGCCTTGAAAGGGCAGCCGGCTACCGGAACGCGGACGTACGCGTCCCGCGAGCAGCTCCCGTATTCCCTATTCCAGGGGCTACCGGGGCCGAGGAAAGGTAGGAGCTGCAGGGCGCGAGCCTACCTCCAGGTAACGAGGATCCATTTATTCCGACCAGATGGAAATGTAAATTCCGGCGACCCAATTTATCTCCGCCGGGCCCCGGAACGAATGCCGCCGTACCTGCAGCTATTTAATTGCGCGCCGCCACCGCCGTTGCGGCCGGCCAGCCGGCCGCCGGTATGGTAATTGCCCTTCCTTATTTATGCCCGTAGATTGGAATCCCCGCATGCGCTTATACATATATACACCAATACCGCGGCCTTCTTATTTTTCGTCTCGTTCCCGGGAGCCCGTCTTGTTCTTCTCTTTCTGCGTGGGCCCCCGAGTCCAACAATGCGCTGACCTGCAGCAGATGCACTTTTATTTTCAGGCGTGAGGCCCTGCGTGCAGAGCGCATGTGCATGCGCGCGTATATACAGTTATCGCGATAATAGCGAGGGGCCTTTTCTTGTTGAGAACAATTGGGATCGAATTAACGAGGAATATGGGGTTTTCGACGGCGTATATTTTTATCCCCTTTTTTCATTCGATTTCGATGGAGGTCCACGACTATTAAATTGCGCTGCCATGGCGTTACCGTGGGTGCTCATTGGAGAACTCTCTTGTAATGAATTGGGATATTTTAATGAAAATCTCTCGAATATGACGAATATGGTAAATATTTGATGGTGTATGAATATACGCTAAAAATATGTTACTAAACTAAATGCTAACTTACATTCACTGCACTAAAAATTGCACGCGATGGCCGAATTTAATCAATTCGAAATTTCGCAGGATTTTTTACGTTAATTTCCGGGAAACGAATTCATCCCAGTGCAAGTCCTTTAATAAAGTTACCGCCACCGGTGCTAAGCATGGCCTTTATGAAAATACGGACTTTCGCGGTTTCATTGGCTCTTTATCGAGCCGAAATGATTATTGGGAGTTTTTGATTGGCTTAGCATATCATATATCTTTGAACTATATACGTGGTTTAATGTAGACGAAACTGCTTCCGGCGTTTGGTATTCTGATATCAGTTACTCGGGACTATTGGATGCAAAATACAAGCGCCGAAAGAAGAAAACTGTCTTCATCGGTATTCGATAATAATTACTTAATATACATATATAATCATTAATTTTATTAAATTATATGATTTCAGGGTAGAGTGTGTGCTCGAGTCATCGAACATGATAATGTATGCGGTACGATGACTAAGTGTCTCAACATCATATAAAAGTTGCGAAAAGTTCCTCTAACCCTTATATGATATTTTATATGACACGCGAGTACGATAATTGTATTTAATTGAAGTGGCGTTATATAGTATCGATAAAAAATATGCATGTACATATAATTATAATATATATATATATATATATATATATATATATATATATAATGCAAATAACATATAATACACTGAAAAAAAATTCTATATTCAAGTAAATATTTATTTAGTAAATGTATTCACTTGAATTAAGAAAACGATTCCTTCTTTTTAGTAAATCTTACTTATTTCAAGAAAATATTTTCTTATAATTCAATTAAATATTTACTTTAAAAAAAAATTAGAATAAAATTAGAAAATAGAAAATAAATACCTCTATATTATTGGGATTATAATTTTCACTTTAAATCAATCTTGCGAAAGTGAACTGAATGAATTTAAAAATTAAATAAAAGAAACATATATAAATAAAAGAAACATATATACATTAACAAATGAAACGAAGTCTCCATATACGGAACTGTACATATTTTGGAGTAAAACTTCAGCTACTGCGTATTAAAAGCGATTTTTTATTCTCGAAGTAGGGACATTCTCTGATTCACTTCAAAGAGTATAAAATTTTTCTCAAGAAATAAGAGTGATAAATTAATTTTTTTAAGAAGAGTGACTCAATTTTTACTGTAAGAAATTTAGAGAGAAAAAATAAAATGAATAATAAGCTGCATGAACAATAAATTGTCGAAATAAATAAGCACATCAATAAGACGCATAAGTATAATACATGAATCGAATTAATAAAACGACTGTAATGGAAATGAATAGAATAGAATAGAAATTAAAAGTCCCGCTTCTACCCCTTGGTGTATAATATAATATTTCATTGATTCGTTTGATTTCATCATTTATTTTAAAAATTTGTTAATTTTTTTGTTTCATTTTCTTATTAATTTCGCTTCATTTGAACAATATTATTTATTTCATTTGTGATTTAAGCATTATTTCATTGTTTTGTTCTTATTTTCATTTTGTTTAATTTTTTCATATATTGCTTGTCTAAACGTTTTTAATAACTTTTTTTTTATTTTGATTTTTAATTTTCATATACCTTTACAATCATTACTTTCTCCGGGTTCTTTGTATTCTTTATTCTTTATATGTTCACTATTTTATTTGTTACTTTTACAATAATCACTTTGATCACTTCATTCTCTTCGTATCCATATAGATTAATTTTCTGTTATATATATAAAATAATCGCCGTCAAAAAAGATCGGAAAATTACAAATAACTACTGCAACGAATAATACAATGAGGTGTATGAGCCCCCCCCCCCCCCACACACTCCCTCGCGCGGCAACACATCAGTGCATTTGTAATTCGCCAACGCTGAATTAAACGAAACTGTTTTAATATCCGCGACGCATATAAACGGACGAGAATTCAAACAACCAGCCACGGTTCGCGTGATTATCGACGAGCAATGGTCATCGGCTTTCGAGAATAAATTAAAGTAGGCTCAGTGCCATAAAACGCAAACTATTTGGCGACTGATTAATCTGCAACTGCGTCCAGTTAATTACTTCCCGGCCGATTTTGCGCGATCCAAATGAACTCCGATCGCATCGAAAAGGGCCGGTGTACATTTTACCGAGGTTTATCTTCGAAAAAACAACAACGTATGTTTAATTATTTCGGTGCCGCTTCCTCGACTTTCTTTTTTATTTTAACATTCTTCGATTTTAGGCAATTTCGACGCTTTCGTTGTTTGCTGACGTCACTGATTTATCACCCACTGTTCACTCGTGTATAGCCTATAGGTAAATTGTTCGCAAAGAATAATTGCGGTGTTATTTGTTGTGAAATATTAATTACTCGATATAAAGCGATCAATGATGTTTTCAACGTTCCCTCGTTTCGGTGATGCGATTTATTATGCTATTAACGGAGTTATATGTTTAATTATGCACGACCGTGTACTTTGAAATTGTGGCTGTATTTACAAATCATCATCATTGAAGTACTAGGTAATATGACAATATATTATGCAATCTAAAGAGAAGAACAATAATAAATCCCTAATAGTATCGAGCCTTTTGGCAAGATTAAGTAATGTTGCTGCAAGATTTACATCCTGTTATATCAACATTACTTAACCTTGTCATAAGGTTTGGTCCTTTTAGGGATGTAATGCAAAATTCGTAATTATTAAGCAGTATTATGCATTACAAAAATTTATTAAATAAGATTATTATATAAATTGATAGTAAATTTATGAGTGAATTATATCTTCAGGAGATGCATTATAAATATGCTTACATGTAATGATTCAGAATTTATGTAAGAATTATATTTGTGGGTAATATAATTAAGATACTACGTGGCGTTAAAAATGGAAAAATCAATGAAAAACATTTTGAGGAAATTGAACCAGATTTGATTGACCCAAAATCAGATAAAATATAAGACAATTCTTTGTAACGTAAACGCAATTAAAAATTACCTAAAGTAGTATAAAGCTAACATTTCTTTTAGTATACAAAAAATAAACGTCGATTGTTAACATGGCAATATGTTCGAGAAGCTCTGCTTGAGTCTTGTTCTGTTGACTTCTTACTTTAGTATTTCCTGATATTTTTATGCCTTTGTCGTAAAGGATATCGTGTGTGCAAGGAAAACTGCCCGTCTAAAGCTTCAAGAGCGAAAAGGGGACCTGTATTAAACTCATCGCACTCGTTGCACCTCTTAAAATCTAAAATACTTAATCAATAATATTTTGATATACGTTTCATTAGTAATCAATTAATCATAGACTCGAATAGAAATGTACGATAAAAATGGATCCCTTGTTCTATTGATAACATCCACAAAATAATTAAATCTTTTATTCGAACTATATTAATTTGAACCCGACATGGCTAATTCACATTAGAATCAAAGTGTTTGCTGCTGTAGTATCTTTAAATAGACTTAATAGTGTTTTTCTACGTGAAAAAAATAGTAGCTCATCCAAGAAGAAAAGTATGTAGTTATCCTGACGACAAGAAGTACTAAATGTAGCACCAGTCACATTTTCTAGTTGATGTTACTACTTCTAGTCAGTTACGGGATTCTTACTTGACTACTACAGTTTTCACTTAGAGTTCTATATTTTTATTCTTATGTACTTGGACTTGTGTAATTGAAAAAAAAAAAAATAATAATTGGAATAATTTATTTGCGTATATAGTTTCGGAGATACTTTTTATGTGCTACGTTACTATATAACGATAAATTTATGATTGGAATTCAATTTCAGGTATTTCTGCATAACCAACAAATAGACGTGCATCAATTTGACATTTTCATTTAAAGTGACGTTTGTTGCATTAAATTGCACTAAACTGTAATAAAACTTTTTTCGGTACATTAAAAAATTGACCTGAAATTCACTACTGGAGACTAAAACGTAGAAGCTGCAGTTGAAATATGGCATTGTGTAAATGCCAATTAAGATGTTAAAAGTCCTTCCTTTCGCCATGCTAAAATGTCACTTTAGCCACTTCTAGGTGTACATTGTTGTTTATATCATTAAAAACCAGTTGCCCAGGCACAAGGGCAGAAGGGAATAGGGGGATGACGCGGGTAAAAGCAATAAAATGGATAAGAGTTAATAACGCCTTTCCGTTAAATAGATTTGTTAAGGGAGCTTTCAAGGCGCGATTCTTCTTTGTCGCGAGTTAAAAGGAGGCGTCGCTGAAGGAAAGGCATCGGGGAGAAAACGAGCGACCTACCGGTAATTGTCAGTGTGCTTTACCATGTTCTCCGTTCACCGGTGATGCCGCGAGTGAGAACAAAGCTCCTGAAAGCTCTACAAATTGCGTACTCTTGCTCCTTCGAGCTTCGCGGATATCAAGCGATAAAGCGGAGGGAGGTAGCGGCGAGGGCCCATAAATTTTCATTATTTTATAGTCAACGCCTCGTTTGTATCCGCAACAAGCGAGATAAAAAGCGCGAGATCGAGCGAAGACACTGCCAACGAGAGCTTGCAAAGATCTCGCTTCCGCGATTTTCTCTTTCCTGCTTCTGACATTATTTTTGCTTGCAAAGACGCAGTTAAGCATAAAGCGAAGTATTAATTAGAAGAGAGCAAAATGTCTCATGTATACAGGGTGATTTAGAGCATATTTTATGTTGTATTTGTGCAAACGCTTAATTAAATTTTAAGCTAAAAGTTCTTTATCAGAATGTAATCTAAAGTGTTGACTTTGAGTTGTGATTAATCAAAAATGTGATCAAAATGTTTATTATTTAATCAAAGACCAATAGTAAAATATCGGACAGGTAACACATTTAATAAATACTAGCCAATCAGAAATCAACATTCTTCACACATAGCGTGAGAAAATTAACATAATCTATAAGGTGCATTTCATTGCATTTACTTGACAAAATTTGTCCAATTTGATGACCAATTGAAACAATCCCTATAAATATACATTTGTTTTTAGTAAATGCCAAAAATGGTGAAACGTGACTGTATCCCTAGTAAAAATTGAACTGTACAGGAAGTGGACACTGGTCCAAATTACATTTACTGTACAACTCGTATTTTGGCTGTATTTTGGGCACCCCGTACATTCGGATTTTCACCAGGGATGTGTAAACTTTTCTATACATCGTTTTTGAGGCCACTTTTAAGAAAAATTATCGACACAGCATCTAGCGACAGAAATTTTCTGGCATAATAAAGTTACGAAAATTTCTTTTATAAGTGATATACGTCATACATACATATTTATCTTTACATATAATCTATAAAATGTTTGCTTAAAAATGTCAAGGTCTATGCGTTATTCATATATATAAGAACTGCGCAAATACAGTAACTACGTAAATATAATTTAATAATGTATGAATAACATGTTTTCTATAACTTTCAATTCATCTACGAACGATTTGCAAAAACTGTTTAATCAAAATTAATCGGTCATTAGCAGCCTCAAGACGTATTTTCCCCAATCTTAATTAATTTATTATTTAAATTCTCGAAATAGATTCCTTCATTAGTCCAAATTTACACAAGAAGACGAAGTCGAATGTCGAATTTTAATCCGGTAAGCCCTCGCAGCCGATTCGAAGATGCGATTTCCATAAAATTCTCTTTCCGTTCTTGCGACTCTGGGTATTAAAAAAATTATGGCGCTCGATCACTCCCGATGATATACGCCTCGGGGCGGCTCTTAACTAACAAGACAAGCGGTATATATGGTCTCGTTTATATCGCTGTACGGGTTACGCTTATTAATTTTCGATTTATAATTGCCACTGACCACTCCTACCACTGTCTCGTTTTTTAAGTTTCTCGCACATACAAAAAAGAAAACAAAAAATAAAGATGCTACTCTTTTTCGATTTTGTTTTTAATCCGTGGAAAGGATGCTGCACCGTGTGCAAGACGCAGCTTCTTGGTTCCAAGTTTATACCAATGTGCGTCACACGGGTTGGTATAAGTATTTGTGAACGAATGAATGCTTTTACTGTTTACTTTATTGCTTTGTCGTGGGACATTTTCACGCGAATAAGTTAAAATATGTTAATGATACAACATGCTGGAATTCAAATTTAATTATAAGCGTTCCGATAATCTCCTGCAGGTGTCAACTATATTTGTTACGATACACGTGATAAATAACCTCCTCTGGTCTTTATAATTACATTATTACTTTTTTTTCATTCTTAGACCTTTAATAAAAATAGTTTTGGTCAATAGTAATTGGCGATTTTTAATTTTTTTTTTTTCAGTTTTTCTACTCCCGTGCTCTGTTTAATTATTTGTTAGTTTACTTTAATGTTACTTTTATTTTATTAATGACTAATTGCGCGACATTTATCGCGTGTTTTTGTCAAATTTGGAGATGCTGTTCTGAATATTTAGCAAATAACTTCCAAGTTTTTCTTGCATTCAATTTTTTCCCACAATTTACGAGTTGCGTGTTCGATTATTTTAGTCGATTTACACTCGAATATTTCAATTCAATTGATTCTACTTGCGCCAGTCACGTTTTTATCCAATTTTAAGTATTTTCTATAAGGTTCGTACTTTTTCACGAATTTTTACTTGCTATTATAGTTTGTAATTTTCAATACAATTCTCATTCCATTCTCTTTTCATATAATATGTAATAAATAAATGTTTATATATGAAAAAAATTAAAATTAAAACGTTAAAAGTTACAGAATTAAGTTAAGTTTTTAAATTGCAATTACCCAATCTTGCATCATATCTATTATTTATATAGTTTTTCTTTGTTTTCGCTATATCTTTACAAGAAATTTTTTCCAGAATTTTTGTGTATTATTTTTGTCTGTTTTAACCTAATTCTGTAACTTTCAAGTTTATTTCAGTTTAAATGTCAACTGCGTATAAAGTTGAACAACCTTTTTGGTTCTGTGTCGGTGGAATTTAAATTCCTTCGATGGAATCGGAGCAAGGCATACCTAATAATAGCATGCAGTCTAGTTGAAATTTGATCAATGGTAATTTGTTTAGTGAACTAGGCTCTCGAAATAGCAACAAATTTGAAATTATTGGAATGAGCGAAAATAAATTAAAAGAATACAATAATCTCTTTTTCTATACTGATGTAGGTACGTATAATTCCAAACAATTACAATATGTGCAGGTTACCAGGATTTAAAAAATCCAATGCGCGTATTTTAAAAGCACATCGTTTAATAGTTTATGAGAATAATTGGTGCCATTCAGAAGACCAACTTCCTTTTGATGTATCATTTGCTTGGTGATACTCGGCAATTTCCCACCTTTGCTTTTCGGAGCAGCTATATCCTAAACTCTTATCCTCTTGTTCCTCTCATACATCGTAGTATTTTATCTCCACCCTCGACGAACTTTATCTCTTTTTTCTCGGTTGCTTTTCGTTCGACCCCCCCCCCCCCCCTCCGCCGTTATAAAGTAAGTCGCGGAGAGGCGCGCGATGCACCCCGCGGTTCTACCGCTAATAGGGAGGTACGCCGACGTTTAATTAGCCCACCGCGAGATCTATGGCCCCCGTGCTGCACCTAAGGGCACGTAACGAGGGCATCGGCAGTCCAATTAACGTCTTTCAGGCGGGAGAGCGGAGACGAGTCTTGCCTCTGTCTTTTGCTCCTTTTAAACTCCCGTTTATCTAGCAATCAGTGGCGTACGAGCAAAATCCTCGCTTGAGTAGCGTTTTTGGCTCTGTTAGATTAGCAATGCAATTTTCCCTCGATTTTAATCTAATTTCGCGAAAAGGGATTTTTTTTTTTTATATACGGAACAAGTATGAAAGTGCCATTGTTTTAATGATTGTAACGTTACATTCTTTTTAATCATTTATATTTTGATATTTGACTTCTTATTGCATTTGTCAATTTTCATAATTTTTTTTCTGTCGTCAATTTCGATACTCTTGTTTATAATAACCATATTTTAGTATGGTTTTGCAGATTTCCTTCGTTTGTAATTAATTTGGTTTACAATAAATATTATTGAAGATGATTATAGTCTTCTTACATCAATATTTTACAGGGGATGTAAAATAGAGGATATATTTATTTATATATAAATATGTGTAGAATTCACTTGGTAAGACTTTCAAAAAATGAAAAATACTGGCTTGATGCAAGCTTTGCAAAGTTTTCAACATTTTTTTTTTTTCATAACATGATAAAAGATCGTCTTTACTTGATCCTTATATGCTCAATATATAAGGATCAAGCAAAGACATAAAGCGTAGACATAAAGCAAAAACATAAAGACATAAAACAAAGAGCGCATAAAGAAATTAATTTATATACACTTTTGAAAATTGTGATAAAGTTGACCATGTAGTTGTCTTTTTGTACTCATAAACAATTCTTGGTTGGTATTACATGAAAATTCATCAGACAGAAAAGTGCAATCTTATTCATTTATAATGACAACTTCACGAAAACAGAAGACGAGCAATTATTTTCTCAAATAAGCAAGCATGATTAGATTTTATAGCTATGTCTTCGTCGGTATACGATTTGAAAAAGTAAATTGAACATCTCTAAGTTACAAATTTAGACAATTATGTTAGAATAGAAGTTTTTACTATTATGTTAGAATACTACATGGAATGTTGCGAGAATGATTTGCTTACTGATAACCATTTGATCTGATATAATCAGACGAATTCTAAAAAGTAAAAGTATATCAGAAATAGGTTGCTTATCACGAAAATTCTAGATTAAATATTGTATAGGTGTGATGTTTTAATCCTATAGCTACAAACATGACATGAAAAGTTATAAACATTTAGTCAATAAATGAAATGGCCAAGTTGTCGCTGTCCGAATGATTACGTGATATCTTCTATATGATATCCGTAAATTATCATTTTATAATTTTAAGTATTGATTTATTAAAATTTGAATAAATGTATTTTGATTTAGTAATATAAACAATGGTTGATCGTTGAAATAAAAAATGTTATTTTTTTTTAAATATAATGTGTATTTTTTATTTAAACAACAATATAGATTGAATAACAATATATTTAGCAATCAACAAAAATTCAACCTTGCTATTCATAACAAAATTAATCAGTATTACAATGGAAAAAAATGATATTGTCATTAATTAATGATGGTTACAAATTATAAATTATATAATCTTCAAAATATTTATTATTAATGAAGTACGGAAAATTCAGACATTACTATCTATCAGGTGTGAATAAATAATATAATAAACTCTAGATATTTCTGAACTACGAGTTTGCAACAATTCGTTCCCGTTCGAGATTTCAATTATTAATTCGCTAAAAAGTCTTTAGAAATTATAGTATTATGGATTAATAACACGTAACTAATTCTCAAAAAGATAAGATTATATATGTATATAATGTAGTTTTATTATAAAACTTTGAATTCATTTTTTCGAAAATTCAGTCAATGATTTTTGTTACCAACGGTTAAAAATTGAGAAAAAATAACAATAAAATATTATTTATAATTATTTAAAACGTTAAATTATAAATATATGTTTGAATATATAGTTAAAATGTAAATATGATATGGAAATATTAGACAATCGCAAGTAAACATCGTAATGTTGTGGAAATAGTAAACCTCAAAGAACTGTTTTTCAATCGGCGTTATATCGACATGAGCATAACACAAATCATATACCGTAATATTGCATGCAAAAATCAAAAGCAGTAAGTTCGCCTTGAAATTGAACAAAATTGGCATCGACGCCACCAAGCAATAAATATTTTGTCCTCGAACCATCGGACAAGAAGATCGACCGAAATTCAATTTTCGTTGCGGCAAAGCAGCAAAGTCTCGCGGCGATCGTCGAAACGGGCGCGTGGGAGTGTCGATTGCAAAGCGACTTTTTCGCCGTAAGGCCACCCAGATTGATATATATACACTTTAATTTATTACGGACTATATAACGGCACAATAATCCGAAAATAATCGGGATTCAATAATTTCCACTGTTTTGCATACGACATTTGTATTTGTTTCTTTTTTTTTTAGCTTCCATTTCGAATTTTGAAAAATTGACCTTATGATATTACTATAACTAATCTTATAATGAATTATATGAAATTATAATGAATAAATAATCTTATAATGAAATTATAAATAAATAAAATATTTTATAATTTCACGCTAATTTCTCCTATATTTTCTAATTGTATATAGTTATTAATATTGATGTCTCCAAACATTATTTCAACTGGCAAAACGTCAATATATTAGGGAATTAAATATTATAATAGTATATTACGAAACAAGTGGATAAAAGTTTTTTTTTTTGCGCGAATGTGAGTGTTGCCGGCCGAGCCAAAGGCGAGCGGGTTTTTAATAAAAAAACGTTTATCCACGTGTGCCGTACGATATATGTTATGTTGCAAGTGCATAAAATAGCATTTTACGCACACTATAACATAAATATTCTTTCAACAAACTTTATATAGATATTCGTATTTTGTGATTTTTATAATTTCTTTGCATTTGTCAAATCAGTGGTCCAGCCGTAGCAGGCATACCGTCGTATAGTGTTCTCTAATAAACGCATGGCGCGCCGATCACGGAAAAACCATTCACGGTGTCGAAAACTACCGACAGATGTCGATAGCCGACACAATTTCGAACCTCTGACAGCATTGCTTATTCTCCGAATTAATATTTTTCAATACAAATTCAGAAAAAACATTCCTCGATGGGGAATCGAACTCAAGACATAGGAACGTTCGTTTAAGAGGCCAGCACGTTTACCACTTACCCATCGGCTCCCCCTATATATATATATACAGGGTGGGCCATTTTAATCGACCACCCAAATACCTCAAAAAGTAAGCGCCGTACGAAAAAATTGTTTCAACAAACATTGTTCGGGATAATGGGGACCATCTTTTGTCATTACTGGTTGTGACTTTGTTATTAATTTTTAAAGTTATTTGGAGGTCAAAGTGATTTTTTTTAATGGGAATCCCAATTTCTGACACCTGACTCGAAAAGAACGGGAAATTTTACGTCTGAAACGATAGTTTTTTATTTGTTCGATAGTGACCTTCAGAAGGTCAAATAAAGGTAAACTATTATTAGGTATATTTATTAAAAAATCGTCATAAAAGAAGCAGTTTTCTTGGAACTGTTCAGGAGTTATGGGTGAATAAATATAAGGTTTGAAGGCCAACGACCTTGAGCATCTTGACGTTAATTTTCAAGCTTATCTGAAGGTTAGAGTGATTTTTTCTTAAGGAAAACCCCCTTATTACATTTATTTAACCTTCTAAAAGTCACATCCTTATAAATGAAAAACCATCGTCTCAGATATAAAATTTCCCACTCTATCGATTGCCGGTCTTCAAAACAGGGGTTCCCATTAAAAAAAATACTTTGATAATCATTAAATGTATATCAATTTTTCAAGACTGTTTTTTGTAAGGCAATAACTGCATTTTTATCATTACAAAATTTAATAACCAGAATCGAATAATACGCGTAAATAAAAAAATCGCCCAAAATATTATTATTAATGAGTTTCTCCTAACAATGACGACAACTTATGAACATTTTAAAGGGAAAGTCCATTTTTTCGATAGCAAGCATTCAACATGATTATGAATATCATCTCCGACGTTACCACCAGCATTTCAATAGAACGAAATTTTTAATAATGAAGTAATTAAAATCCTATAAATAATAATAATAATAATAATAATAATAATATACATACAAAATAATATGATGGGTGATGGTATACTATAAAGAAACTAATTTACTGAGTAATATTCTTTCTTTTTATAACTTCGTTAATTTTAAAACGGGGATAAAAATAATAATTTTCAATGACATTTTTCTCGTGCATAATTACAGTAATCAAACAATGAATTGATTAACGTATTTGTAATTTTGAGGCAATCTTTGCTTCAAAGCAAAAATTTCAATTTACACGTATTTCAATTTAACACACGGCGTTAAGACCGTTAAAACGCTTCATTGTAAGTTAAAAAAAAAGCGGAATACATAACTCCTTGCAGGAAAAGCCATTGCCGGATCGTCCATTCAGGTGGACAGAGGCTGTAATTCGGGGCCTCTCAACGCCAATAATTCACGTCAGGAACGCGAAGCTGCCTTGGTACAGCTCCGGGCCAATTATTAGCGTTCGATGTCTCGTTCTTTTCTTCGAGTCCAAAAGGGCCTTTTTGCCGTCACGCGAACGCCCACACGCATTTTGGTCCCTCCCTTCATCCGATCGTAATCTGCAGGCCGGAAGGTACACGTCTTTTGTAGCCGCCGAGGGGGTGTGAGAATCGCTAATGAATCAGAAAAGAGATCCGAAACATACCTATTTTAAAGCAATATATCTGTGGTAATGGCGTAAAAGAAATAAAAATCGCGGAAACAATTTGAAGCAATAATTTAATATACATATATATATATATACCGACACTTGCACGAACAGAACGTTGGAGTTTCATGTATAATACACCAAATTGGTATATCGATTATGCGAAGCGATTGATGGTATTTTTGTTCGTGCGTTGGATTTCTTTTGCAAAATATCCCGCACGAACATTAATTTACTAATTAACTGACAAATTAAAACCCAGTAAATATACTGGAACTGCCAAAGTACAATCGGGGATTTTTAATACTTCATTAACTTTTACATTAAAACGAGTAGAAAATAAAATATTAATAAGTAGTTATTAATAATAATAAATGAAGATTTGTCAATTCAATAAAAAATTACAAATGGACAAAAATTTATAAAGATATCAAGGTAAATTGGAGAAAAATTGTAAAAACGATAAAGTTATTAAAATTAAAATAAATTGGATAAACTTTGATAAAATTGTTTAAAATTTTCATATCGTTAAGAAAAAATAATAGATATTGATTAGAATTAAAAAAAAAATGACAAAAATTAAAGAACAATTGAAGAAATTGATAAAAACATAATGAACGCAGACACGGACACGCCATACGGGAAGCTAACAATAACCAACAGATATTAATGGCGTAATCTACTTAACTTCTAACATTAAGTCTTATGGTATAATTACATAAATTTATTGAAATTGAAAAAGGAAACAAAAATCTGAAGAAAATGTATAAAATCAATAATATAGGCATATGTTTTCTAAAATTATACACATCAATTGTTATACAGGGTGGCTTATTTTAATTTCCCCACTTAAATTCCTCAAATTCTAAGGTAGCTAGACAAAAATCGCTCGGACAAAAGTTAAATGGGGTAAAGGGAGCCATCTTTTGGTATAGTTAGATTTGACCTTGAACTTTATTTTCAAGGTCATTTAAAGGTCAGAGTGATTTTTTTAAATGGGAACCCCTAGCCATGACTGTTGAAAATACCGTATAAATATGGTTTTGAACGTAAAATTTTCCGCTCTTTCCAAATCCGGGATAAAAAGTAGGGGTTCCCATTTAAAAAAATCACTCTGACCTTTAAATGACCTTGAAAATAAAGTTCAAGGTCAAATCTAACTATACCAAAAGATGGCCCCCTTTACCCCATTTAACTTTTGTCCGAACGATTTTTCTCTAGCTACCTTAGAATTTGAGGAATTTAAGTGGGGAAATTAAAACGAGTCACCCCTGTATATCATTTGGAGCCTCATTTGGTTCAAATTTTAGATATATGTATAAACTTTAATCTACGTGCCGTATATGTGTGAGGGAAAGAAAGAGATTTTCATTTGTTGAAAAAATATGCATTTTTTAGAATTGCCAAATCAAAAAGTAATAAAATAAAAAATAAAAAATAAAAAAAAAAACAAAATGAAAAATGTCCTACGTGGAACGTTTAGACGAAAAACCTCGAGATACATCGAGTGACGACTGCAATGGTACCAAAAATATATAAGGCGCAAAAAGGGACGAGGATATTTCGAAACGAGGCGTTTCTTCGCTCGCAATTTTAATTAGCAATTGTCAAGTATGACGAGAAATTTGAAGAAACCCCGAATATCTGAATATATAGAAACTGCGAAACGTTATCCTTTCATTTCCATCGTGACGAAGCGTAGTATAGGGCGAATTAAAGAACGAAACGTAGCCAGACAAGAGTCGGAGGAGGATTCTTTTGTCCTGGCGATTTCGCACGAGGAGTCCGCAGGAGCGAAAGGACGTTTGTTACGGGACTGGGGGCGGTGGAGGGGGCGTCGCTCCGCTTATCCTGGCGCGGGTCCTTTAAATTACTCGGGGTGCGCTCTCGGGGAACAATAAAGCCAGAAAGTTTATGGCGGTGCGGCCCGCGCGAACTCCAGCTCTCGACTCGAAAAGGGGAAAACGATAGACTCCCGCTTTAATTTCGCCGCGTGCGAAACGGAATGCGCCTCGCTGCACGTGGTTCTTCACACTATTAAGGTTTTTTTTATTTTTATTTTTATTTTTTTTTATTTTTTTTTTTTTTTTTTTTTTTTTTTTTTTTTTTTTTTTTTTTTTTTTTTTTTTTTTTTTTTTTTTTTTTTTTTTTATTTTTTTTTTTTTTTTTT